>FAPP01014668.1:0-11207 GCA_001485965.1 Heliconius ismenius | reverse complement strand
CTAGTGTTATGACACCCTACTATCTTCCGCCTAATTCTGGAGGCATTACGTGTTTCTGCTCAAGATTTTAGACTTTTTCTAAAAAAAGATAACTTAAAGTTTTTAGAATTTTAAGTTATAATTCTAGCGATTCTAGTATAAAAAGCGGCTACTGTAACGCAGTGGTTATCAATATCAATAATTACTTAATATTTACTGTTCTCATTTGCTTAAGAACCGTGAATGTGCCGCTTAATCGCTGTTCAATCAGCCGTGGTCAATTATATGTCTAGTTAAATGTACGAGTACGCGAACAAAAACTAGTAAGTACTTCGTTATGGTATCCGAATGCTGAAATAATTTATAAGTTATTTTACTATTTTTTCTCAATTTTTTTTGGAAATTAGAAGTCGTGGATACTTGTTTTTTTAATTTTCCGCTCTAGTAAGACAAAGTTCGGCGTTGAATTCCGACAATTGATACGGATATTTAGTTAATAAATCTCATAATAATTTAAGTTTTTGTCAAAATAATCATTCAATTGAATAATCAAATGAGTCAAAAAAAATTATTTAATAGATTATGCAAACTACTAACTTTGAACTAATTTACAACAACAAATTATTAACATTTTGAACTACGAATGTTAAAGACATTTGTTCACTCATGATTTCGTGAAATGTAAAGAACGGAGAGTCTTAACTCTAGCTTATATATACTTACTAAATAGTAGTGTGAAGATAAAAAGTAATAATAATAATCGAAAATAGCAATTTCGAAAGTAATGCCTCGCGAAAAATGTAATAACCGGCAGCGTCATTAAACCGAACGCACCAGTTAATCGCTTAATTCGTTCACTTCGCGTTTTAGTTATATAATGCATGGGTATCGTAATTATTGTTTGTGATATGTGTTTTTTATTTATCATATGGAATCATATAAATATTTTTGATTTTTTTATATGGAAAATGGAAAACTTTTATTTAAGACGCTGAGGCAAAAGTTGACCGACGTGACGGGAAATTTTCATTAATGTCTTCATTTCCTCGCTCTGGTATCAAGACAAAGCGTGGCGTTGGGTACCGCCACTCAAAAAAAAATTGGTAGAAAGTGAGAAATTGCAATGGGCACGGCAATGGGCACATTAGGTCCCAGATTCCTTCTATCTACCCCGCTATGTGCAAGATACAACGTAAAGCTAAAAAAATCTATTCCGCCGTCGGCATATACGAGGGTAACCAGAGGAAACTTAGTGTTAAGAAGCTCTGAATCTCACCTGCCACCTATTTTCGATAAATTGCGTAGTGCATCTCTCAACGTTACATTTTATCTTCTTACCAGAGCGTGGAAATAAAAATTATTCTTTACCCCAATTGAGAATCGTATCCACAACCGTTACGTTTACAGATAGGCGCTGACCCACTGACGGCCTCTATAATAAGTATAGCAGAACAAAAGAAACTATAAAAAAAATTAAAATCAAAAAAATATTTTTTAATATCCGTAAATCCCATGAAAAAGTCACAAAAATCGCAATCACTCGACCAAATCAATGTAAATTCAATATAGCCTTCGTATAGCTACTTAAATTAAAACAGATATTACACATCCGCATATATTTTAATTAAAAACGTATTATTCTTACAAAAAGAAGCAAAAATCCAAAGTCTAAGGCCTTAAATATATTTATTATGAATGGATTATAATTTTATACTCGTATTGTAAAACGATTGTGGGTAACTTATATTATTATGTTTACATATAGTCTTGCTTCTATCCGTGTTTTTATGATCTGTACAATAAATTACTGTTTTACGATATGCTTATTTTTATGTTATATCCCAAATTGATGATATCGTAACATAATAAAAGAGGAGGTTGTGACTTCATTCTTTTTCTTTCTCTTCTTTCTTTTTCTTGTTATGAAAGAGATGTTAGCCTAACCTCCCTTGTGTGTGATAACTGTTAGATTAAAAAAGTAAAATTAAAATGTTAAAAGAACTATATAGTAGAGTCAACGAAAAGGAATGTTTAATCAAATTGAATCGTTTTTTTAAAAAAAAGCATTTCTTATTTCAAGATTTTCAAATCAAATCAGTCTGTATCCCGCACACAGCAAGGTAGACAGAGAGAACCTAGTGTTAAGACACTCTGTTCCCCAATACAATCTAATAATAATTTACATATTTTAATCTCCCATCGTTTACGTAAGTAATGTATGCATGTAGTGAATTATCTAACATAATTGTTGTTACATAAATTTTAAATTCAACTATGCTTGACTGTTTTGTGAAACAAAAGAACAATTGTAATTTTAACTGGTTTAAGCTATCTACTATGTTGCGAGTACAGTGTGTTTATTATTTATTTTAGTAACACTACGTTCTTCATCATGCCCCGGGCGCCGCTCATAAAGGGGCACCAAATAGTCCGCAAAACTATTTAAACATACATATGAAATTATATTGTGTTCGCATGGGGGGCGCTGTAAAACTATTTTGCTCGCTACGCCACTGGTTCTTGCTGTTTTTCTATACTAATATTATAAATCTGAAGAATTTCTGAGCAGGGAGAGAGAGAGAGAATAGAGACGTTTGGCGTTCCGTTCTCTCTGGCTACCCCGCTTGGGATTCAGCGTATAGCTAAGTTAAGCTTATTTGAATTGAGAAATTATTTTTGTTTGGCATAGTCCATTTTCGGCGAAAAAATGACACACAAAATTCGGCAGAAAGCTGGGAACGGAAGTGTTATTGGGGAACTGAGTGTCTTAACACTAGGTTCCCTGTCTCTCTCTGGCCACCCTGCTATATGCAAGACACAATGTAAAGCTAAAAAAAAGTTATTTCAAGCTAAAATGGAATTACATTAAGTTGTCTTTGTATAACGCAAGAATGCAGAAGATGCGTGAAGATGACGAAGAATCTGCACTTAATTAGGCACGAACAAACATTCTCCATCATGAGTATCCGGGATGTATTCGCATCCATTTAATATTTATTATAAAAGCTTTTTAAAGGTTAGCTGGCTTATTAAAATCCTATACAAAATTAATAGGTAATTAATTGAGATTAGAGTGTGATATTTCAGTAATCAGGTAATTGATTTAATAATTCTTATAATTAAGTACTCCCCAAAATTGCCTTGCCTTGCCTTGTAAGACAATGTATATAATTCTAAAATAAATAATAGAACAATGGCTATTTAATGCCGGGACTCGTGGCGAAGCGGCATAATATTCGATTCCCACTCGTAGGAATTAATTATTTGCATTTCTTCGCTCTGGTAAAAACACAAAGGGCGGTCTTTTCACTCGCTCAATAATGAAATATACGTTATTATATATTTTCAGAATTTTAATATAAAACGAAATGGAAGTAGTTTAATTTTTCTTTTTTCTGTATTATGTTCTAATCGTAGTTCAATTTTTAACCATACCAATCAACAGTTATTATTCCAACACTATTGCAATATAAAAAGAACAGGTTAAGTTAACCAGAAAAATTTAATACTTTTTGCCTGCCACTCCTTACAACTATTTAATCCAGTCACCTAACGCTTAAACAGTATCTAATTGAATTTTAAAATCGGCGAGCGATTGCTGTGTAACCTTTCGACGGCTGATTTTGTATTTTTTTTATAATTATCTTGCGATTCGTTTCCATGAATTATGCATTTGACAATTCTATAAAATATTTATAAGAGATATTCATTATTATAAATTCTATAAATCTTTACAAATGAAATATCGTGCTTGGAATGACAAGTATAAATAAGAAGGCGCCTGTCTGTAAACGCGACGATTGTAGATTCCATTTCAATTAGGGGGATTGAATTATTATTTTTTTATTTCATCGCCTTTTTAAAAAGTAAGTAAAGTATGCCGCTCAGTTCCTAAACTCAGGTAGCGTAGTAAGGCGGAAAATGGGGATAGAAATGGCTTAAAACTAGGTTCCCTTTGCCTCTGCCACTCATATTACAAAACAGAATAATATTGATAATAGCAATTTATACCTACTTACTGAGTTATTCGAATAAAGAAAAAAATCGAATTGCGTTAATATTATATTGATTCTTTGAACTACATTTATACAAAACGAATTAATTGAACTCTTTTCTTTAAAATTCTTAATTAAAATGTATTGTAGACTCAATTTGTACTCGCAAAAAATCATCTAAATCACTTTGAAAATCGTGTCGAAATCTGTTGCATAGTTTATAATAGACGGAGACGTTAATTCGATGAGGATTATATACTTAAATATATAAAATTCTTTATTCTATACAAAAAGAAAAACAAAAAAGACAGCGCGCAGCGTTGAGTCCCACCACTCAACACCTAATATATTGAAAATTATGTGAAATGTCGGGAACGAAGTGTCTTAACACTAGGTTCCCTCCGCCCACTCTACTATGAAGCGAGATAACGTGATTAAAAAAAAAAAGCTAGTTAATAAGGCAAAGACACACCGACATATGCACGTGATTATTTACAATTCACAGCAAGTAAAGCCTTAGGGGAAAATATGTTAATTTGAAGGAAAACTTAGTGCACCGGAAGTGAGTAGAGCACGTAGCTGCCGATTCGCAATGAAAAAGAGCGATCCTCTGATTACCATTGAATTTTTATGTTATGTTTGTTTAGTTAAATTACATTACTCTTTTCCTTGTTTTTTATAATATAGTTCTTTGTTTCACGTTTTACCCTTAGCGGGTTAGCCAAAGAGAACGCAGCTTCTAATGCTATATTCCTCATGATTCTCAGTTAATCTTCGTGACCTTCCTCCAGTATCATCGACACTGTATTTTCGAAGGTCAACCAAGGTCTTTCCCTGTCTCGCTTACCACTCTTGCTTGATCTTCACTATGGTATATAGTCAAAACTTTTGGACGGTAATTAAAATGCTTTAAATTTTTTATACGTTTTATAATAAACATTATCTATCTACTCAATGCCTTACAATTAAGTGTACCTAGTATAGAAGTAATTTGTAAATATCTTATCAATATTTTTATAAACTTGACCTAAATACTTAAAAGTTCTATTGCGAGATATTGCAACTTTTTAACCTCCACAAGAAATTATTTAAAAAATACTATCTACTTGTCAGTCAAATTCGCCTTTACGGATGACTGGTTCATGTGATTTTAATTAAATATAGATATAATTTGTTATGCAAAGGTTGTCTGTGTATAGATATTATAAATATCTTGTCATAGTTATCTATTCTAATATTATAAAGCTGAAGACTTTGTTTGGTTGAATGCGCTAATCTCAGGAAGTACTGGTTTGTATAGAAGGAGGATATAGGCTATATCGTTTCAATATTATTAACATATTGCCATTTGACCTCGGGATGATGCTAAATTTGGTTTTGGTAAAGTATATACTTTGGCTGCCTTTTCTTAAAAAAAAATCTTTTCTTTTCTTAAAAAAAAATTATTGCAACAGCTTTCTTGTTTTTAATTCATTTGACTGCCCACAATTTTTTTTATGAATAACTAATTGAAATTAGAATTAGTACACTACTAATATGTACATAAATCACTAAAGTAGTGAATGAAGTGCCTTAACTCTAGGCTATCTCAGTATATTCTTATTAAATGAGGTAAAAAATCTTCTCATTCTTTTTTCATATATTTAAAAAATATATAAAAAAAGTTATACATACTTTTCCTGCTTCATACAAGCTTACATTGGCAAGGTCATGGAACTCACATACTGACAGAAGATAACACGCGAAATCACAACAAGTTTTTGTTTATAAAAAGTATGAAATAATAAAAAAAAACCAAGCCAATTAGATTTTAAGATCTTTCCGTAAACAAGGTACTTTACAGTAGTAGTTCCGTGTGGTGACAACTCATTTAAATTTAATTAGTCTTCACGCATTTCCCACATATTTTACTTACTGATCATTAGGATCAATGAAATAAAAAAGGAGGACAGAGAAAAAAGACAAAGTTTTTTTTTCATTTATTATATTTTGGCTTCAGGCTGTATCCCGCAAACATCAGGGTAGGCAGTGGCAACATAGTCCTGAGACACTACGTTCTTCACTTTTCACTCAATCAAGATATATTATGTTAATTGGCGAAATTCAACGCCGCGACAATTGTCTTATTACTAGAGCAAAAAATAAAAATAATTAATGCCCCCGAGTGAGAATCGAACTCACAATCGTAGTTTACTGTTATTTATTTAATTATTGCCGTTGAATTATTTGTAATTTCAAACTGTAACAGACAGCACTGTAACAGCAATTAACGATTTTTTGTTGTCTAAGTGAGCTGAAATTACATTTGGAATACATTTTTTAGTAAATCTTAAAGTTTTTTTGGCTTATTTTGCAAGGTCAAGACAAATAGAAATAGAATATATTAACGAAAATAATATAAATGCAGCTTTTAGCTCAATTGCTATGTCTTTTATAATTGACACATGATTAATAGCTTTTACAGCGAGCTCTCAAGTATTTAACCTGTGAAGCAACCTGTCACCGCGTGAGAATCGATCAGTCAAGGTGAACTGGGCTCGAAAAAGAACCCACTTTCGACCACGAAGGTCGTACTTAGTAAAAAAACAACAACGTTCTTTCAAAAACTTATATTTAAAAATCATTATTACAATACGAGGAGGAGCGCGGCGTTAAACTAAGCACCTGGAACATTATTGTGCTATAAACCTCCTCTAAAAGAAATAAATATAAAAATTATCAAGCAAATTCCTTTATATTACAAACATACAGACAGTATTAATGGTCAAAATCGAGTCACTTGTAATTTTGTATCTTGTAAATACAGTTTATAATTACAAGCTTTCAGATTACACTTACTTAGTCAAGTAAGAACCAAGCATGAAAAATTATTATATAAAAAAACACACTCAGTACAATACTATATATATAGATATACTAGCTAACGCAAATGTGACTTCCGATGTTGACCATTAAAGAAACGATCGCTCCGACCAGCGCCTCTCACCATTACGCAATACAATTAAAATCACAACAACTTAAAATTATTACAAATAAAAAACTTAAACGAAATACATGACATGGCGCGACTGACTTAAATAATATATTACGTACTACTTATTCTATATAAAAGTGAAAATGGACGGTAGGTCCGTGTGGCATCCCGCCGCCGAGACCGACAGCGGCCGGCCGAACACGTTAACGTATTATGTAAATTTAATAAGAATCCATATAAATCGTCAATCCTATTTACGCAACGTGCTCGCGCCGCGGTCTCCGTCATACCACACCGGATGTCGAGTCTACAAGTTCAGATTCAGATGTCGATTTTGCTTTTTGAGTTTTGTGCTCACAACTCAGACATGCTCTTGAAAACTCCCCACAGTGCGCGTCCTGTCCGCAATAAATACGCGGCAATAACAATAAATAAATTATATGCTAATAAATTAAAAGGAATATCTGTTACAAGTTAACAACTAGACTAACTAAATGAGCTTCGATCACATACATATTAGATATGTCGATTCACCGTCGACTCTCTCCCTTACAGTTTCATTCCAACATACCGACTATATTATATTTTTATTATAAAATTTAGAGCTAAGCACGCGAACACGAAACGCTTCCTCGTAGATTATAAACCAAGTGGCCAGAACGTGAAAGGTGGTTATCCAACGTTATTAGAAAGGTGTCACGGTTGGCGATCGCTTTCTAGCGCGAGTACAACGCGAGGTCCGAGATTCTGCGTTGGCGTGCGGCGGCGTGGAAGCCGCGCGTGCCGTCCGGAACTACCGGCGTGCGGGGTTCGAATCGTGGCGTGCACGACAACCTCCTTCCGCCGCATTCGGTTCCGGTTATTGAACAACCGGACAGCCTCCGCGCCAGCCATCCCTCAGCACTGCTCGCACTTCCGGTGCTAGCCTGTGACGCCCTTCGCGAGCCACAGAAGAAAGAAACCCCAGAATCTGAACTATGACTGCAAGTTGAGGTTCTGCGTGGCACCCATGTTTGTATTTCCGGAGATCGTGGTGTGAAGAATCCACTCGAGTTCCTTCTATAAAATGGTGCTGTGTATCTATAGTCGTACTCGGCCTCCGAGCCGCTACAACATGAGGAGTACTCGCACTCGTGGCGTCTTGTCGTCGCTGGACGCCGGGCCGGGACCTTCCTCTTGGGTTCCCGAGGGACACCGTTTAGTTCGTACACTCGCATACCTTCCTCGTCAGAACTTTGAAGACGAAGGGCACCTCTCGCAGCTTCAGATTCAGTAAACTCTACCAAAGCACACACACAATTCACCAAACTAGGATTTTTGTTGAGGAATTGACGGACATCCGCTGGGACTGGGTTGCCGGGCCGCAGCACACGTACCAGAGCAATCTCACCGCAACTAGCAAATAATCTCGAAACATTTTCTACTGAAGGGCGATCTATGGGCATTTTAACTGCCACAACAGTCCTGGACGGGGTAGTTTCATCGTACGGTGGCAGGGGGTCAATTCGACGAAGCTTCGTTCCCGGTTCATTTATTTCTAATTTTGTCGATCGCTTCAAAGCTTCAGCGACCACTCGCCAATCCTTGGTCAGGTGTTTGACGCGTTTGAAGCTGGATATGAGCTTGAGTGAGACATACCCTTCCTTGTTACGACGGACATGCTTCAACAGGAAGGCGTCCTTAGTGATATTTGCATCCGAAAAATAGAACTCTACTTGGGACACAATGCGGTTGGCCAGTTCCTCGTCGGGTGGTGTGTAGAGCGGTTCCTGGGGATCCGGAGCGACTTCGCAGCCGGAGTCTTTGCCTCCACCAGAGCCGGCCTCGGACGCCGTGTCGGACAGGTCGGCGTGGTCGTCGGTGGACGGGCGGCGGTCGGTGGAGATACCCTCGTCGGGCTCAGGCATGACTTGGCTGGGGATGGTCCCCTCCATGTTTGTAGCGTGGGTTCACCACTTTTGCATAACAGGAGCGTGCGACTCGCTCGGTAGCGCGTATCAACTGCGGGCGCGCGGCGCGGCGCCGACACTTTTATAATATCGGGGGGATGTGCGAAAGGTGATCGGAAACGAGACGTGACATTGTAGACTACGAGACGCTTTACCTTAATTACTTAACATATGTTTCGGACCACAAAAGACTGCGTTCGAGTGTAAATTGGCGGTCGCTTGCACTGTTTTAGCATATTCAATATTCATACAGTACGAGTACCTCTACAGTGTGTAGTGCACGCACGCGATGATTACGCGAATCTATGTTAGCGCGATAATGAAACGCAACGCACGCACTTCTAATTATAATAATACAGCTAATCGGAGCACGATGCTTCTTATTACTTTAATAAACGTGTGTTTAATGTATTTGTTTGTATGTTATTTGAAATATATCGTAGAATATTTGTGTATCTAATATATTATAGTATTAGCTGTTTATTACTAGTAGTATCAATGACTATCGAGATGAAAGTAAATTCTGTAATTTAAATATTTTCCTCAAAGATATTTAGAGGATAATTATTAATTATACCTGATTTCATTGTTTGGTCTGTAATTAAGCCATGCAATAATCCAATAAATATGAAAAAGAGTAGAATGTAAAGAAAATGCTCAGTTCAACATCACTTTTCAAAATAATAAAACTCAGTTTAAAATTATTGCTGTTATATGCTAATTTCTATCTGTAATTATGAAAAATAGAATCTAAATAATTTCTTTTGAAAACAATACAACAAGGAGATAGCTGAACGAAATAAATCGTTATAAATTTTCACTTTTCTCGATTCCGTGCTGAAAATGTTCTTGATAAGGCCATTAGAATTACTAAAACTGATTAAATCAACAATTATTATAATATTTGCATAAAACAATATGTAGGTCGAGTTTTTTATCTAACGAATATTTAACAATAGTAGTTGAACTGGTTGCAATAACCTCTCGTGCCACGCCCATGCAAACACACGTTATCTCACCAACTTATTACATATACCTACCTCATAGCTGTACATTATATGCTTATATATATTTTAGCTTCACGCTTTATCCCGCATATAGTGTAGGCAGAGAAGTTAGTATTAAGAACTCTCAGTTTTCCGTTTTTCATCCGATTTCCACACAATGCAGGAATTTCTTTGAACAAACGGTAATAATTCATTCGATTGGAATTCGAAGCCACAACTCTTTATTTATTTATAAATTTAAATATATGTATAAAATATATTTTTAAATAATCTGTAAAATTAACTTTAAATTTAAAACGATATTTAAAATCTTTTTAAAAGTAACTCTACAGTAATCGCATTTTTTTAATATATAGACAGGTATCTTCTCATTTATTATTTCTCATTTCACAATACAATTTAATACCTATAAATATTAAAATTAAATAAATATTTTTTGCAATGACGGCCATACAAACTTAGTTGTTACTTTTTATATGAGTATTTACTATTTAGTTCGCGTGCTAAGAAGTTGCAATATTTATCTCTTCCATTGATTTATTGTGCTAGACGTTTCGTAATCGATGCTAATAACAGATAAAGAGGCAGAAAAAATGTTATCATTACAAATTGCGCCAGTATACACCTGGAATAAAAAAATAGTACGTGCCAGAGGCCAAGACCTTGTCGGGATGTTTCGAGTTTTAAATTCGAAGTAAATACTCCGAACGGGACAAGAATAGCTCCTCTCTATCCAGGCATATAAGAAATATTTTTTAATAAACTTAATTTTTTTATTAGTTACAAACAATTTCGTAGATATATAATGTTCCCTTTGCTATGTACGGGATACAGCGTGAAGCTACTAGGGTAGTTATCCGTTTAAAAACTTTAGAAATCCATTATTTTCTGTTTAATTAGAAGAACATAATGCTACCTTAATTAAAGAATACCTACGTTTACATATTTACACTGAGAACTATGTTAATGCCTTCTTAGTCTAGATGTATAGTTCTATCCTTTCCAGTTACACTAAAGTATTTAATACTGAAAACATTTATTTTCTTGTTTTGGTTTTTCTCTTATTCATGTTCACTGTCGGCATCTGTAAAACAAACGACCAAGAGACCACTGTGGCCTCCTCTGCCTAATTTTCAAGGTATTGCGTGTGTAGAGGCGGATCTCAACGCCGCGCTTTGGAGCAAGCCACCGCTGCGGCGGCGCTTTACAGCTTACAGCTGTTCACGCTGCATATAACAGAGGGAACCTGGGAACTTAGGATTGATGATTGATTGACTTTTGTTCCCCATTTTCCGCCGATTTC
>FAPP01014646.1:2090-12800 GCA_001485965.1 Heliconius ismenius | reverse complement strand
TTGAGTGGCAAAACTCAACGTCGGGCTTTTGGCTTTTTTCCAGAGCGAAGTAATGAAAATATAAATAATAATATTGCATTCCCTCGAGTGGGGATCGAACCCACAACCGTCGCATTAAAGTCACACCTTTGTGCCCCTGCGCCACAATTACCTTATATGGCTTTTAATTATATGTTTCACGTTAATTAATTATTGACTTTTTTAATATTCGTATGTTGAATATTGAAATATCATATGAAGTTTTAAGCGTAAGGCACAATTTAAGCATAAGGCATTTAGAGTTTAAACCTGCGACTGGCGAAGTACTCTCGAAGAATGAAATTAAGCTATATGCGTTATAGTCCTTTATCTATTTATTTAGGTATTTCGTATGCACTTTTTAGATTCACGATGAATTCTGTATCTAGCAGGGTATGCAGAAGGAAATTATTGTTAAAACACTCAGCTCTCGGAGTTTCCGCTTGTATTTCGAAACATTGCCTTCTTTCCAGACATAGGAAATGTAAAAAAAATATTCCTCTCAACAAGAATTAAACCTACAACCGTCCCATTTAAAGTCAAATGTCGGGTCGCTGTGCCACGACAGTCTCAACTAAAAATACTGTAAAAAGTATATTTTAGCTTCAAGAAACCACAATTACTACAAAATGACAGAGCTGAGAGTAAAATCTAGTAATAAAATATGACCTAGATGTTGTATAAGCTGTTACTTTACCCCTTTTGAATATTTATGACTTCAAGTGTCGGTTTTGCGCTTATGGATGCAAAGAAAATGAACTACCCTACTGTTGCAGCTAAATATCTAATATTACATACTTTATAAGTAGGTATAAACATTAGAGGATAAAATTTAAGAATTTTTATTTTCATGGTGTTTATATAGATTTGAAATTAAACTCTTTAGAGAGATTATATTAGAGTATATGCAGCGTTGAGTTCCGCTACTCAACAGGCAAAAAGAGAAAGAAAAAAAATTAAATATGCATATAATTTGTAAGACTCGATGTATCGAACACTGCATTAACCTGTAGTCACTTGGTTGAATCTATCTGTTAAAATAATCATAAAAAATTTACTAAATTTGTATCTTTAAATATACTTTGCAATTTTAAAATAAGGAAACAGATAACGTAGAGACGAATCACTTTATCCATCTCTTTCCTCTCAAACTAAAGCTCGATCCGCTTCCACTGCGATCGGTATTGGCCCATTAGGGACTAAGTAACAATAAAATAGTCATTACAATATTAAATTTACAATTATTTCACAAAACCATGCATTCCTTGATGTTTCATAAACGATGATAAATATATTTCTATTAATTAAGTATACAAAACAACAAGCACTTATAAATTTCTTTGCAAATTCATCACAATTGTATAAATTATTGGTCGTAAACAACGCAAATTAAAACTTTATTCAACGGCAGTTGGCTTCCACCCAGCATACTTAGAGTAAAACGCAGCAATATTTCAATACAAAAAGTGTAGATTTCGTAATCTAATCCTTACTTCCAAGTAAACAACTTGTAGAGTCATAAATATCAACTAAAACTATTGCAGTATCTTGCCAGAATAGTTTTAATTTTCACCAAAAGTCTTCGAAGAAATGCATTCTCCGTTTCAACAATACTATTCTAGAGTAAGGGTGATCTTGCCAAAAAACTTGGAACTACCGAGTCCGTTTCATTGGTTCGTTAGTCGAATGGAACTACTTAGGAAATTGAGTAATACTGGATAAATCTTAAAAGAGCATACTAAGTGAGGCTTTTTGAGCAAGCTATGAGGTCGTGTGTATTCAGCTAAAGAAATTGGCTGAGACGATTGAATAGGCAGTTCTGTAAATGGTTTCGTCTTGTTATTTTCAGCTTGTTCGATGTTTTTATAGGATAGATAGAGGACGACGTGACGCGGCGGTATAAGTTTGTGATAGTAAAGGGTACGGTTGAGGGTTCGCTTCCTATTAGGGGAAGTGATTTTTTTATATTTTTTATATTTTTATTTCTTCGCTATGATAACTTCACTACACAACTCGCAATGTCTCGAAAATTCTGCAGGAATTGAAGAACGGATGAGTTTTCCAGGTTCCCTCCGCCTACCCTGCAAAGTGCGAGATGCGTGAAAATTAGTATGATATTGAATGGATTATAAACCTTTTTTTTATCGTAGCTATGTCTGACTTACACCAAGCTCAGCAATGCCTTGCTCTGAAATCCGGAACCCGGTGAAGTAACCTGGTGTTAAGATACTCCGTTCTCCATTTTCCGCATAACTTTCGAGATATTGCGTGTTGGGTGGCAGAGTTCAACGCCGCGTTTTTGTTTTGTTACCAAAACAAGCAAATAAAAATTGATTCACGCGAGTGAGAGTCGAATCCACGACCGTTGCATTTACGACGCTAACGCATCGTTATTCCATGACGGCCTCTCTTGCCACAAATAAAAAAACGTGAAAAAAATGAATATTACTAGTGACGTAAGAAAAAGAAAAGAAGCACATTAAAAGACAATATGGCATCTAACACAAGTCATCCAAGACAATATATCACGATTTAATGAACCGGAAGTGAATTATATAGATTCACTCTCATTGTTCTTATAATTTATTTGTCGGTTGATTTGAACAAATCACCTCTTTTATCCTGCGGCTTTTTGTATGTAGCCTTTATGAACGCTTTGTGTTCAACTTTTTGCCTAATTTTAATGTGTTTAACGTGTTTTTTTATAGATTTTTATGTGTGTCATGTTTGTTCTTGTTTTTTTTTAGTTTTGTTGTTGTTTTTTAATTTTGTCTTATTAACGTAACATTATATTTCTATTTGCTTATGCTACTGTAAGTATATTATTACGAGGTATAATTTTCTACCTAGGCCGTCGTGGTAGAGAGGTACATGCGTATGACTATAAACGTAACGATTGTGGGTTCGATTTCTACTTGGGGAAAGGAAATATTTATGTTACCCGCCACTTAACACGTTATGCCTCGGAGTATTTGGCGAAAAGTGAAGAATAATTAGCATTTTATGTTAATGTCATACTTAGTCTAACCGAACAATTAATTCCCTCGAGTGGGCATTGAACTCACAACCATCGCCTTTACAATCAGACGCTGCCACACTGCGCCACGACGGGGTCAATATTTAAGTAAAAGTAAGATTTATAATATGAAAACCTTTTATTCTCCAGTATTTTCGTCAACCACCATGCTCAGTAAGTAGCGTTAGCTAGACACGTCCCAAATGCGCAATTTTCTTTTAAATATGAACCTATTAAAGAAGATTACAAGCAGACGCAAAAAGCATTTAGGTGAAAGCTGCGCTAATTCAATTTTGTAGGCAAGATTAAGGTAACTTGCCGCATTTTCAAATATAATTTATTTAAAGTTGGTATATTTTTTGTGATTTTTTGTCTTTGGGTAAATTTGAAGTGATGGTGGTAGGTTCGAGTCTTAATGGAAATCTTTTAACCATAGAATGACTATATCTATCATTAAATTAGCGACAAGCAAAATAATTCAAAATGTCAGTTAGATTGTACATTATGAGATGTGGATTGATATAATGATTATAACGAAAGATATAGATATAAAGTAAATCGCGAAGAAGCGTTAAACTAATATTAGTGGACTGAAAATTCTAATTCAATTTTTTTTGAAAATGTGCTGAAGTAAGACATATTATAATTTACTATTTTAGGGTTATTCTATTGATAGCTTAATATACTCTAGAATTTTTTTTATGTCCCGCATATAGCAGGGTAGGCATAATAAATGTAGTGTTAAGGCATTCCCTACTTTCCGCCAAATTCTCGAGGCAATAGAGTTGTAAGAAGGCAATAATATTTTTTTCATATTGCATTTAAATAAAAAAAATTGTACCATTCATTTTAGAATCTCAATATTAAAAGGAGAAGGACAAAGCAGTTTTTTATAAATATTAAATTTAACGTAGCACCAAGTACCAGCGTACTACTGGTACGCTTTACGCAGTTTAAAACAGTTATTAAATTCTTTTGTTTGTAAATAACGATATAAAATTAAATACTCTAGGTATAACATAAATAAAAAGGTATATAAATATAAATTAATTTAGACGAATTATGGTACTCGAGAGAAACTTTCGTGGTTATATGTAATGTCTGTCTCATTCCTAATTCTAGAAAGTTCATCATGTTCAGTGGCGAAATTCAATGCGTGCTTTACTTCATTATCGCAGCAAGGAAGTAAAATTTTAAAATATTTCATTTCTTCTGCATTTACAGGACTATTTGGCAATTTTGAGCAAACGCGCCACGGCTGGTTTCAAAAAAAAAAAAATAAAAAAAATTTTTAGTAATTTGAATTCAAAACCACAGCAAAATACTAAATTTCATCCTTAATAGTCACACAATGTTCATCCAACTTAGCTATATCCTACGTACGGCAAATTCAAATTAGCAATATGAAGTTACTTTTATGAAAATCCTATGAGAAATTTCGAAACTTATTGTGTGCGATGCAATTTAAATTTTGCATTGCGTCTACTACAAAAAGTCATTATTTATCATAGAAATAACATACTCACTTGGTACCTGTTTGGGCATAATTTTATATTTTTTTAGGATATAATTGAGATTTTTAATACTAAATAAAATACTATTTAAAATACTAAAATCCTAATCCTATCTAAAATACTATTTTCGCTCACGGCTTTTCCCGCTAGGACTACATTGTTTTGAGCTTCACGCTGTATATACGGTAGATAGACAAAAACAATAGGTAAATGTATATACTTGCTAAATGCGGGTATAGCGTGAAGCTAAAAAAACATAATAACAAAGTAAGTTATTTTGTTGTCAAATAATTACTTCTGCCACTCAATACGCAATGTTTTGAAAATTGGAGCGGAAAGTAACAAACGGATTGTCTTAACACTAAGTTCCTTTAGCTACAAAATATATTATATAGAATTATTAAAATAAAAAAGTCTTACCTGATCAGTATTGCAAAAACTAAATATAGTAAAGGCTATCTATACACAAAAAATCTTAATATTGAATTTGAATCTAGAATTTGACAGACAAATACCATTAAACATAGCACAACTGCAAAACCTTAGCGAATTATTCATGTAAGTTGGCATAAAGTACGGCTAAGGATTGGTTTGCCTCATCATTCAGCCTAATGGGACCCGATTTATCTGAGCTGGGTCTCTCATCTGACCTTAAAGGGTTTCTATTCCCATTGATTTTTACTTACGATAAATGTACGTGAAAAATTTCCTTGCTAAAGGAGATTTAGTGTGGCTATACAAAAATATGAATAGGTTATTTTTGTTGTAGGTGTGTTGATTTTTATATACCTCCTTAAAAATATGTGAAAATATCCCGCTATTTTCGAAAATAAAATCGTATTGAAAATCCTGTATCCCGCATATAACAGGGTATCTAGTGGGAATCTAGTGTCGAAGTAGGAAATGAAAATAATGAATTCCCCCGATTGAGAATCGAGCCCACAAGGCGCAATGGCTTATTCTAGCATTTTATGTATCTTTTTATGTTATCTACAGGATTTTTTAATGTTATCTGTTATCTCTTTAGGATTAATAATTATATTAGGAAACTATTATACAAAATATTTTTTTATTGAATCAATCAATCATTAATTCAATAAAAATCATTAATTACATCAAATTTAAATATCATTACCACCATATCGGTTATCAGCATTTAATATCAAGTTAAACAGCTTCGTTTAAGGTTTGAAAGTTCTGCCCTCGTGGGCATAGTTCGTGAAACTTTGGAACTTCTAAGCGAAGTCTACACCTAGATGCTAAGACACTTAAGCGTTAAGTATGAAAATTGTTCTAGTCAAAGTCTGAGTGCGTATTTGTGCCTCTATGTTAATCATTTTCAGAAGTTTTATATATTTGTGGCCACGCGTGGATTAGGGGCATCAGCGTTTGTCTGTAAACGCAACAGGACGCGGGTTCGATTCCCACTTAAGTAAAATAAAGTATTTAATATTTTGATTACCTCGCTCTGGTAAGATCCATTATCTGAAATTTGAACTAACTTTTACATATAGCCTGGTGACAGGTGGACGGACGGTAGAGTTTTAGTAAAATTTGGTGCATTCTCCTTGTAGGTGTTTACTCCTTGTCCATTTCAAAATAAAATATCGGTTAAATATAAAAATATATATATTATCAATTCTCCTACCCTGTAAAAAAATATAAATCCCCTCAATTGATACTTTCGAAGCTTTTTATGAACTTTTAAAATAATTTAGGACTGCCAGGGAAGCTTTTAGCAAACAAAGTTAGCGTTGATTAAAACAGTTGGTTTATGAAAGTGGAGCTAAATACTACCCTAATTAAAGGAGACCGCAGCAAGTTGTGGTAAGATTCGTAATTACTGTACGTTATCTGTGTCTCTAACGTCAGTTGATATTGTGACGGTACCTACCGGTATTGTACCTTAGTGCCAGTAGTGTAGTTTTAGTGTAAGCGCTCTCTTTTTTCAATTTTGTCGCTAAAATGACATATATTGATGTCCACAGGAGTGCACGAAAAAAGGTAGTGATTTTGTTAATTTTTGATTTGCCAGTTTTTGCTGTAACCGAGACGCGTCGCAATTGTCGCTAAAGTAACTTGGGAATTGCCGTTTATTAACAAATTTGAACACGGGCGAACAGCGATTTTAAAATTGCACTTTTACAGCGGAAAAACAAACAAACAAAATGTGTTTTTATATATATACGACTCGTAAAACCATACAACAAATCATATTCTTCACTCTATTTTCACTTCTGTTAAGAAACTTTTAAGGCACTTCCATTCTCCATTTTACACCGAATTTTGAAGACATTGTGTGGAGTGCGACTGTCATGTTTCATTTAATATTAAAATTTATTTTTTTATTTCAAAATATATAGATAAAAATTGAATCTTCAACTATCGTCTTTACAAACTTGTTAGAATTTTCCGAAATTTTTCTAAAAGCGTAATAGCGAAAAGTACCATCTAATATCGGAGTAGGCTATCTGCACTTAAGTATTAGGTCAAGAGTAGAATGTGAAAGACACGGTTAAAATATATTACGATTTTTCTTTAGTAGAGCACTGTAGTTACTTTGGATAGTACGTACGAAGTCTAATTTATTGGTAAAGATTTTTTTATATATGTATTATCTAAAAGTTATTCTATATAAAAAAAATATAATTTTATGTACTTTTAGTACGTAATTGGTAAATTTGTAAGAGGCCGTTAATTTTTTTTTAAATTTACATTTTCCATAGTAAAATGAAATAAATCACCTTAGCCTGATATCAATCAACAAATGGGTATAATGGCTTCATCACCACATAATCAACGGGACTGTTCCTTATTCCTTATATGTACCCAAATACGTCTTCTAATCCACTAAGGCTGATATTTGTGTGGCATCAGTCCGTAACTCCCAAGACAATAGACAATTATCCGAATACTAAATCCAATAAACGATTGGATGGAATTGTGGCCTTTAATAGCCTAAGCAGTGGTTCTCAACCACAACGTCGCGGTGCTTTTGTAGCCATCATTTGTTAAAATTGTATTTTATTTTAACTTCACGCTTTATCCTGCATTATAATAGAGTTTACAGAGGAAACCTAGTGTTCTCTTTCTCCCGAATATTCGTAATGGAAAGTAAATAAAATTGAGAGATGCACAGCCGGTGTGTTGCCACGTCCTCCTTACACAAAAATATGACGATCCTTATTATATAAAACTCTATAGTTAAATAAAGACAGGAAAGGTTGAGGACCACTGATTCAGAGATATATCGATAAAATTACTGTTTCGTGATGCTTAGAATAATGATGTTTTGCCCAATAATGTTTATATGTCGTACAAATATTGTATATTGTTGGGATTGACCGAATTTTATGATAATGTTATTGATTTATTTTATCATAGCAATGTAATGGGTTCTTTATAGAGTAGAAGTAAAATAAAAAAATAGATAGAAACAAAATAAATAAAATATGTAAAGTGATTTTGATATGTATATGTCTAATAATAGTAGAAAGTTCATTCCAGATAATGGCCAAATTTATAGTGAAAGAATTGATATAAAATCGGGACTGAAGTTCAAGGCGTAGAAGGGAACTAAGGAAACAGAATCGATCAAATAAGATTTCTTTTTTTATTAGCGTTACACTGTGTCCTGCACATGTGAGAGTAGGCAGAGAGAATATAGTCTTAGTCTCTCACTTCATTCCCTATCTTCCGTCAAATTCTGAAAACATTACGTGTGGAGTGGCGGAACTCAACACCGCAGACACCAGAGCGAAGAAAATAGGGATATTAAGTATTTCTTTTCGTCGAAGAGGAATCAAATCCACAACCTGACCTATTTACAATCACACTTTGAGCCCCTTCGCGACCACTACCCTCTATGTAAGATTTAATTGAAAAATATAAGTAGTTTTTATATGTTCTACTTTGTGTGTTATTACTTTAGTAAAGCTTTAATACATAGCTTGTATTACGAATATCATGTTGACACGCAAGATGTCGTTTCAGTCACGTAGCATTACCACAGACATACATATGTTGTTACTATACATATATAACGTAGACCAAAAAGCCTTCTAAAAAGGTCTACCACCTTACGTAAACCTTAGATCTAGCATAATTTATAAAGAATATAAATATATTTTATGCATCCTACTTTTCTGGAGTCCCTTTGACTAGAATAATATAAAAAGTGGGTGTCATAGTGGACGCTGAGCTGCTTAATAATGCAAACGCCGTCCAAATCCCTGCATGTCTGACGAGAAACTGAAACGGTTGTTCAGCGTTTCACTCTGAAAATAACCGATCTTTAAAAATGTCAATGCTCTTATATAAGATGATCAGGAATCTATATGGTTAAGTTGAGGCCAGTCATGGCGCAGTGGAATAGATATGAGACTGTAACGCGACAGGTTATAGGTTCGATTATACTCGAGCAAATTTAATATTTTCGTTCCTTTAAAGAATCTTGAAGAAAAAAAGAAAGATACTTAGATGGTTTTCAAGAGGCGAGAGAGGGTTTTCGAGACCTTGAGAGATTCTGTTTATATTTTTAATAAAAATAGACACAGAGATCCTTATGATAGGACACTCCGTTCCTACGCATTCGCGCCGAAAAATGCCCAAAAATGCCAAAAAATTAAAGAAAATCCCTATCATCAATAGTAAACTAATCACACGTCGTCATCATTCTATAAGGAACATTTCGTCGTCTTTTATGTGATTGATTATATAATAACTTTTCCCCTTAAATTTTTTCCTTGTCTTAACCTAAGCTGCGTGATTAATTTTATATGAGAAACTTTTACTTCTCATGGCTCTTATAAAAGTTATGAGCAAAAGTTATTTGTTAATAATGTAGGAATAGTATTTGAGTTGGATATTATTTAATAAATCATTTAAAATTTCAATTTAATTATACATATGTACATTATACGTTGTACGCAATTTTTCTTTTAGTTTCACGTCGTAGTAGCATGGTAGGCGTATGGAATCTGGAAACCTAGTGTTTATAAACTCCGTTCTCATTAAGATACTTCTGTTCCACTTTCCTTCGAAATCTGTAACTTCAACTTCAACTTCGCCGCAACTACGTTTACGTAAAAATTCATTTTCCTATTTTCCGTAGAATTAAGATTTTACAAGGAACCCTCATGCCAGGACTCTGGTTCCGGTTTTATCTATCAGTCACTCTATAACAGAAGAGTTTTAGGTATATGTCTAGATGCAATAGTTGTTGTTTTACCCTGAAAACATCTTCTTTTTCATTGAAAAATAGTTAGATTTTGCTATTAATATTCGAGTATCAGCTTCACGCTGTACCCCGCGAATACAACTCCCCCCCCCTGAGATATATATTTATTAGGCAAAAAAATAAATAAATAATCTTATTATCATACTTATTTGTTACCTTTTACACCTACACATGATTTAGGTTAGCTGGTAGAATACTTTTTAGCGTTAAGGCATATAGGCGGGCCTGTTGTATATTTTTTTGTATATTAAATTTTGTACAATGAGAAATTAAATTTTTATATTTACAACTATTTACTAATTACTAATGACTTTTCTTTCGAAAGTGAGAATTTATAAAAGTGTAAAATAGGCTTAC
Source organism: Heliconius ismenius (assembly GCA_001485965.1). NCBI lineage: Eukaryota > Metazoa > Arthropoda > Insecta > Lepidoptera > Nymphalidae > Heliconius > Heliconius ismenius. The sequence continues at coordinate 2,656 of FAPP01014646.1, read as the reverse complement.
AAACAAACCAGGTACCGCTCTTAAAATAGGACTCGTATAGAGATAAATCTATGCACTTTTAGTCTTTTTTTCATTCGATTGACAGTGGCAGGCATACGGAACAGCTGGACGAATGTATTGGGTATTGGCGTATAGCAAAGTGTATTTGTGAATCCTGACAGCTATTTTAATAGCAAAAGATTTTTAGATTCTCTCTTTATTGGAACGGAAATAACTGTAATTTTTTATTACGCTGAGGAACTTTGATGTTGAAAGGTTAGATTCATTTATAATGGTATTTTTAGATTTGATTTATAACTTTTTTTTAACTTGTGTGAACGTGATTTTTTAAATTTATATATGTGTATTTGTTCACATACACATATCTACGTTAAAACATAGTCCCCAACTTTTCGTCCAATTTTAGAGATATTGAAATTTCTGGATCAAAACTCAACGCCAAAATTTCTACAAGTGGAATTGAAGGCTACATACAGCCACGCCTTTATAGTCCTAAGCCACCCCACTGCGCCAAAACAAATAAACAAAAGTAAAAAAAATTAACCTTATAAAAAAAAAAAAAAAAA
>FAPP01014639.1:5050-15549 GCA_001485965.1 Heliconius ismenius | reverse complement strand
ATTATTAACATCGGGCGTTAGTGAACAATAATAAGCGCATAAGTTCAGAAAATCTAGCTTCAGAGCGGCCACGGCTTGTTGGCCGTACTATACCTAAGGTGATATTTTCACTTTAGTCTAGAAACTATGAAAAGCCCTCGTCAATAACCTTTACTAACTTAATAGTATATAAGTATTCATTCAAAGGCAATTCAATTCAGCAATGAATTATTAACACGTTGCTATATATTTCGTTTGTATGTAAATATATTGTGACGACTGCATTATATTGTTATATTCTAAAATTTTATTATTTTAAAATGATACCAAGGCCATTTTAGGAGATCTCGTGTTGTCTAGTGATCTAGTAGTAGTGATAAATTCTAGATCTTATGGCTTTTAGGCATGCCAGTTGAGTATAATTTACTTCGTCAATGTCATGAATAATAAAGATGGCAAGACGAAGATTGGTCAGTAAGATTTAATTTTAAAAAATATAAGAATTTATATATTTTTTAATTAAACCATCAGGAGAGGCCGTGTTAGCAAACTCTTATAAAAGAGGGTAGACATAGGTGAAAAAGAAAATAAAAGCAATGGAATTGTGTTGGCCCTTATTGGAAGGAAACTAGTATGAAGTATTGTTATTGGGTGATACATATCACATATTGCAATGTAGAATCTTTTTCAGAATAAATTAAAATGTCGTTTTCTAACAATATTTAAATTGTTTACTTTGTTCCGCACCATTTGCAATGTTAGATAAAGCACAGTGTTAAGTTTCGTTACTTAACAAAAATATCTCGAATTTTTGAACCTAAGTTTTACTGACAATTGAAAACGCAATGTAAATAAAAGGTCATAAAGTCCATACAAACGAGGTTGCAGGCGGCCACTATTCTATAGACAATATTATTATGTTATTATTTATTTGATTTATTATTCTCAATGTTTGTATTACTTAAAGTTCGCGATGTCTAAATTGAGCTTTGCGTTTTGCTGAAATCAGAGCGAAGAAATGATAATATATATTTAAATAAATAGTTAATTTCCTCGAGTGGGAATCTAATCCACAACGGAACGGACAAGGAATGGTCGAAAGATAGAAAATAATATGATCGGTGTGCACATAAACCAAGTTGCAGTCCACAATTATTTTATAAATTTAGTATTTCAGTCCTATAATCAGATAAATTTTATCGTTTTTTGATGTTGAAATATAATAATTTTATCTTATCATTAATTTGTTTCAGTAGTAGTTTAGCTTACTGTTAATAAAAATTGTATTTTCTATATTAACTATGTAATTAAGGCCAGACGTGGCGCAGGCGCACGAGCGTGTGACTATAAAAGCGGTTGATGGTGGGTTCAACTCCCACTCGAAGAAATTAAATATTTAATATTTTCATTTTTTCAATCTGGTATCGAGGCAAAGCGCGACATAGAGTTTCGCCACTCAACACGCAATGCTTCCAGAAATCGGCGGAAAATAAGAGTGTCTTAACACTTCACAGTTTCCTCTGCCTTCAATACAGTGTACGTGATGCCGCGTGAATCTAAATAAAAATTATGTAATTGCTTAATTAGGTAGACATAAGTATTATAATGCTTTTAGATAAATAGGTATACTTTTTCAAATTTTGCTTATATGCCAGAGCTTGTATAAAGTAATTTATATATTTCAGTTGATTAAAACTATTTCTACTGCCGTGTAAATAGCATCTACTTAAAAGAATCCTATTACTACAAACAATACCTGAGGAAGCCATACTTAAAACAACGAAGTCATAGGAATAAAGAGACATTTAATATTCTGAAAGCAACGCCATCTCTTTTTTATTTGCAAATGTGGATGAGTTATTAGTTTATTAGTCGAAAATATAGGTGGCGCTAAAAATAATGTTGCCAGTTTATTCTTTTTCAATAACGTGTCACAATTATTACACAGTTAGAATAATGCAAGAGAATTGAAATATGTATATTTATACAGTTAATACCTTAAAATATTGTATGAGAGTAAAATTTTGATTATCCAAACTGATGTTGAATTGAACATTTTATCATTGTTGTTTATATAATGTTATAGTGCTGCCATCTCTATTTCATTAACAACATAATCACAATACAGTATAGAGAACAGATGGCGTCACACGTGACGTGTAGAATTTGTAACACATTTAATTTGTACTCTATTTCATGATTATATTAGACAAGTCCTTTTATATATATAGATAACGTATTTAAAATTGAATATTACTTCATGCACTTAGTAATAACCCCAAAAGTCACATCCAGATAAATAAGCGATAATATGCAATATATGATAATATATCTAATTTCTAGATAATCAAATTCAAATCAAATTAGTTTCACGCTGTATCCCGCACCCAGCAGAGTAGGCAGAGGATACCTAGTGTTAAGACAGTCCATTCCGCACTTTCCGCCAAATTCTGGAGGCATTGTGTCTTGGGGAATTCAACGCCAGGCTTTGCCTCGACCCCAGAGCGAACAAATGGAAATATAAATTTCATTAATTCATCTCCTCGAGTGGGGGGATTGAACCCACAACCAGTTGCATTTGTGCATGCAGTCACACTTTGTGCCCGCGCGCCCCGCTTGCCTTCTTCTTGTTACGTCTCTAGATAATAGGGATCTTAATTGTCAAGCAATCATCGCATTAACCTTTCATCGAACTAACATGAATCATATGCTAAAAACGTCACTGATTGCATTGAAATAGGTCGGTACTCTGTGGGTGGTCCTACATATTTCGTCATCTCCAATCATAGCATTATACAAACTTACAAATAAACATATATCTACTATAAAAGGGACAGTTTTAATCTTAAATTACTATTGAAAAATTGTAATTTAACTGTTTGTACTTGTCTTCAGAATAATAAAATATTAATATATATACTGTATACATAGTTGCTGCAAATTTATTATTTATTTATATTGTAATTTGTACGCTATCTATTTTCCTTTTGAATTTAACAATTAATTCGGTAGATCACGCCATTGTGGCCCCCATGGTGAAGGTGTGACTGTACAGGCGATGGTCGTGGGTTTTATTTCCCCTCCATTCGAGCTATTGTTTCTTTTTGAAATGTATTTACGTTTTCTTCTGGTTATACCAAGGTAACTAGGAACTTTTGACAGTTCTATATGAAACGAAAAGATAAGAACTGTCGGTAAATTTCTACATCTTTACTCTCCATTATTGACATGGTTATTGGTCATAATTGACATTCTAATGATTCATCGCAAATATAAAATATTTCATTCCATCTAGTGGGAATCGAACAGATGACCATCGCGATTACAGTCGCACGCTTGTTACCCTACGCCACGATTACTTAATTGGTTATAGTAAATTGTAATATTATAACCATTTAATTAATAACTGTAAATAAATAAATTTGTCTTTATTGCATCTTTAGAGAAGAATTTAAGTCGAGAACCTTTTAATATTATTGTAACCCGATGGATGAGACATAAATCATCATAAAAAGATGGATTGTTAATAATTAACAATAATTAAATATATTTTCCTGTATATTTTGTATTTTATTTCTATTTATAAAATAAACTGTGCATTAAAATATTTATTAGCATATGACTTGTGTGTTTCGCTTATCGGTTTGACATTTACATCTTAAGGCATTACCTACCTATCAATTCAATTATAATTACGCACGTCAGCGAGGTAGGTTTTTTAAACCTAGTGTTTTTAATTTTTCAATTATTCTTTTTTCTTTATTTTCATTTTATAATATAACTAAGGTGACTTACAACTAGCGTTTTATCTGCGTAACATGTAATAAAACTATAAAAAAGCATTAATAAAGAAAACCAAAGTCAATCTTCGTCTATAATTCAGTTTCCCAAAATGTGGTTTTGCGTTTAGAATTATAGCTAAAAATTAATAATTACAAAACCAGTAATAAAATTATTTAAAATTGTCACACCTAAAATATATTTTTTTATATAATGACTACTAACTTACTTGTCACTTACTTTCTCTTTACATCAATTGCAAATTTAGGAACGTTTTGTTGGTGTTTTGTATACATTGTGGTATTTTACATTGTAGAATGTTTGTATGTATTTAAAAATTTGACAGTTCTTTTTCTTTTGACGAATATCTTTCCCTTTTCATAAAACAAATTACATATTCGATAATAAAATTAAAGTTAAATCATCGTAGTGGAACGGTATTATTGTAAATTCGACTTTAGTTTTTAAGTTTATTTCGATACTACGATTACTATAACATATTAAAGTAAATAGGTACCAAAATATAGTAACTTAGCAACACTACACAGTAATTAGGTATGCAGCTGGCAATTTCAGTATGCAGATAAGGCTGTTTACATATAATACATTTTTGTACCTACAATGTGGAGTGATACTTTTAAATTGTTATAGGAAACAAAACGTCTCTTTGTATTTTAAGTTTTCTAATTAAAATAATAATGATTATTTTATGTCTATACATAGATATTATATATAATTACCAGCTTAAACTTTTTTAAGATCGAACCCACTCCCGTCGCGTTTAGTGAGACTGTTACGTTGTGCCACTGCGCCATGACGGCCTCGATCCTATACAGGCTGTATCATATATTAATGTGAAAAAATAAATATTTAAAGTAAATAATGTATCGTTTTCTAATTTGTTGCATAGATTTCTCTAATTACACATAAAAAAAACATGCAATTAAGTAAATTAAAATAGTAAAACTAGTATCTATAAAAATATTTGTATGTTTGTGTCAGGTAAGGATGACATCATAGCATTACGTAGCCGGAGTCTCAGTGTCGGAGGCCGTGGCGCGACCGGCTCCCTCCCGTCCTCAGTTTACTCCGGAGTTCCATTGCATTAAGAGCTCCATTCTGTGCTACGTACTAAGTGCTTCAATAGTATTAACAACCATGGCTAACATTCTAGGTAAGTTTAGCATTAGTATGAATATGTATTGAATTTTGTATTTTTCTTAAATACAACTTTATTTATTTAATNNTTTAGATTTGGTGTTTTATAAGAAAATGTTTTAATTTAATATGCCGGTTGCAGCAAATAGCCGGCATTTTATTGGCACAATGCCAACTGCCGGGTGTAGCGTCTTACATCCGTTAAGATCAATAGCTACAGAAATTTTTCATTTCAACGAAAATAAATTTTAAGTATGAAGATCGCTCAAATACCTGTATATTTTTAGCTTCACTAGAAAACGAGACGTTCTGATAGGAAAAAAAGAAGAGTCTGATAATAAGATCTGTTTAATTGCAATGATTGGTCTCAATTAATGTTGTTAGACGAGTAGGTGGCTTGACATTGTGGTCTCTGAATCGTATCGAGGCATGAGATCATCTAAGTCTGAATTGTCGGTTAAATTACTTTCCGGCCCTTCGGTTTGCATTGTAAACATTTGTAGTGGGAGATGATTGTGTCATTGCTGCTAACGTAAATATAGCTATGATTTGGACCTGTTCAATAAAACTAATATAATAAAATTTTTTAAAGTCCGGCTCTCTGACTATAATTTTTAAAAAACCTTTTTAATAATAATGAAACAGGTAAATTTAACAAAATAAAAACTCTTCTCTAATTATTATATTCTAAACAATTTATATGAATTATTCAGGATGTAAACAATTTCACGAGCAAAATGTTTAGGTACAAGATAAACAATGACTACAATAGCTCGTTAGTCACGAATTGCTTTTGGAAGCCATGAAAAACTTATTTTCGTGTATTTCATAATTCCTATACACACTCATTTATTGTAAACTATTTAAAGAAAAAGAAAATAAACGATTCCCTTAAATATCTTTCCGATATTTTGTGTTCATTAAGAGATTATTCATGTTTACAAACTTTGGGGAATAAAAGAATATGTTATCGTACATATACAAATATATTTAATAATTGTATAACCTTTGACCTAAAAAGCTAAAGGATGTCATGAAGATCTCCGTTGCGCTAGATCTTTTGCAAGAACGCTTCGGATTGTTAGCATCTTGGCATAATATTACTTACTGTGTTATATAAATGAAACCTTGCCGTATTAAATTGCATATGTCTTTACTAAATCACATATATAATAATTCAAAAAATTAATTACAATATTGTTATCAACACATTCGAAGTATAAAAGTAAAATTATTAAAATTATGTCACTGAGTATTAAATAACAACGCTTTAATGAAGAATATCCAAAAAAATCAATAAATCCTAAAAAGTGGTCAATGTCAATGCGGTCAATGTTCGCGCACCACCAGCGTTCCTTTCAAGAACTAGGTACTATCGATCCAATGTGGTGACATCATTGGAAGACCTCGACCAAAAACTTTAGACGAAGTATACACTGTACCTTATCGTACTGTATGGATAGGGGTGTGATATGATGATAAGCTTTAATGAGCTGAGGTTACAAAAACTATTTTGATATTAATATAAAATGTTGTAATTCGATTTTAAATGAAGGCGAGTAAAGAATTTATTTTTAGTTAAATCGAAATTTTTAGATAAAATCAACAAAAAATCAAAAATGAGTTTTTGTTCAATTTTTTTTGCTTTATCTACGTATCTATCGATGAAATATGGTTAACCTAATAAATTGATACGAGAAATGGCGAATTAAAAGAATTTGTGAGTGCGCAGTGCGGCTCACTCGGGCTAGTCTCCGCATACCAACGCACTATTCTATATTTAGACATACGAACTGTTAAGAGACCTACCCACTGCGCGTGCTGTTTTATTAATGTTATACTTTAACCTTAATAAGATCTGAAGGAAAGGCATGTGTCGTAAACAGCATACTAATTAGTATCAATTACTCATTTCTGTTTTTATAGCACATATATTCAATATAGCAGACAACCTTAGCAGTTCTAGGATATGTTTTTAGTATTTACACATGAAATTGTGTATTAAATTACAGATGTTTCGACCGATGACAATTTGCAGTACCAATTTTTCCCGGTATCCAGCGGTTCCGTTCAGTTCAAAATAAAAGCACCTAATGATGCGCATATTGCCCTGACTATGGGTCCCCAAGAATCTGACCCTATGTATGAGGTATACCTACATTTTGTTTTTTTTTTTCATATGATACTTAAAATGCATATAATATAATACTTATTAATATATCTTTTATTACGTTTAGATATTTATTGGTGGTTGGGGCAACACCAAGAGTGTCATTAGGAGAAACAGATCCAAACCAGATAAAGTAGAAATTGAAACTCCTAATATATTGAATGGCGGCGAATTTCGCGGCTTTTGGGTGAGATGGGAAAGCGGCATCGTGTCAGCGGGCCGTGAAGGAGAGTCTATTCCTTTCATCTCCTGGTCTGATCCAGAGCCGTTCCCTATTGGTTTTGTTGGAGTGTGCACCGGCTGGGGTGCTTCTGGCACATGGAAAATTGAAGGTATGTAATATTTCTGTTTCACACAAAATGTACCCAACGTTGTTTCCATTTAAATAAATATTAACGGCGCAGATGGAGCCGAGTTCAATACGCCTGACAAGTTAGAATACAAATTCGGGCCTGCCGCATCTGGTTCTTTGGAACTTGAGTACCGCGGCCCTCACAATTGTCACGTTTGCCTGACACCTGCACCTGCTGAAGTAGATCCGATGTATGAAGTTATTCTTGGTGGATGGGAAAACACTCAATCAGTAATACGCCATTGCAGGCAAAAACCAGATAAGGTAGTTAATTTTTTCGATGTTGTCAATATACAAATGAAAGAATATGACAATAAATCCATATAAAACTTCGTAGGTAACCGTTCCCACACCTGGTATTATGAATGCCAACGAGTTTAGGAAATTCATCTTTGAATGGCGTTGCGGAAGGTTGTCAGTGCGCGATGGTGCGTCTGGGGCAGTGATGATGGAGTGGATTGATCCCGCACCATTCCCTATAACCCACTTCGGTGTGCGCACTGGATATGGAGCGAGGGGACAATGGCGTATATCACACTTCTACAAGGGCGGAGAGAGACAACGTTGAGTGTCCATGTTACAAATGTTGCTTTGGTGTTAGTTAATAGCTAAACTTGCATCCAACTATAGTTTATATACAAATATTTTAATAATAGTTGTCATGACTACCGACTAACCAATTAAATGTTAATTTGCCTTGAGTTTGTGTGTTTATTATGTTGAATGCAACCGTTGAAACTTCGGAGATTGTTTTCGGGATCGTTTTATGGTAGGTTGGGTACATTTTGTGTATTCATTTCACGGTGATTTTTTGGCCTTTTATTATTATTTACAACTTATGTATTACGCTCTTATTTGTGGCTGTTACCTTGTCTTTCCTAATAGTTTTGTTTCTTATAAATACATAAAACACTGGTGTCATCAACAATTTATTTTGTAAATAACTTGACTGTTATGTACAAAACCATTTATTTCCTCATATTTTCACATATTTAGTTGCTTATTTATTGAAACCATCTTAACACGCAAGTCACTGTCGATTTATTAACTTTGCATGACTAATGTTCATTGTTCTTTTTCAATTTGATATTTTATTAGAAATATATTCTTTATTAAAATTTACAGTGCCACCTTCGGCGCCCTCGGCGCAGGCCTTATTCGCCCCTCCCCCCGGCTACCCATCGGTCGCGGCTGTTGGCGGCGCGAGTGTATGGGCCGACGCGACCTCCGGCCAAGTGCCTCCTGGCGCTGTAGTAGGAGGAAACGACTGCTCTGGAGAACCCCTTTACGTGGCTAGAGCACAGCATGAAGGCGCTCTGTTACCTGGAAAGCTGGTCTCCTCTCACGGATGTGCTTACGTACCATGGGGTGGCCAGGAACATGGCAAGAACGAGTATCAAGTATGTTTATTGAATTAATTTACAATGCCCGTGTGATTGAATGGGAATGAGTGGATTTGATCACCACCCTGGCCCCTGTGGAAAGAACTATTTACGTTTCTGCCCTCTGGCAATACGAAGCGCGACAATGTTTTGAACTTAAGCGAAAAATGGAAAAGAGATTGTCTTGACGTACAGGATAAAGCGTAAAGTTTAAAAATAACTAATGTTACGTTAGGATCTTTCATCAGTTTTACATGAAATTCCAGTAAAAGCTATGGTTTTCTGACATCAAATCGATACTACATACAGCTACAGCTTCCCGGTGTATCGCGCATGTAGCGGGATAGGCAGAAGGAGCCTAGTTTTAACTTAAAGTTTTTTTGTTTAACACTAAAGTCACTCCTCTCCTCACTTTTCGTCAAATTTTGGACGCATTGCGTGTTAATTGGTGAACTCAACGTCGCACTTGACCTCGATATCAGGGCGAAGAAATGAAAATATTAATTATTTGATTTTCTTGTGTGACAATCAAACCCACAACCTATCGCATTTAGTCACACGCTTGTGCTCCTGCGTCGGGACTGGCTCCATACTATATCTACATATATCATCATGGATATTATTATAATTATAATATACTTATTGATGTCTATATTATATTAATTACATATTATGAAATTTAGATTTTAGTCGGCGGACCCAACAACTGGGTGCCAACCAGCGGATCAAACATTCCCCCAGGCGCGTTCCCTGCCGGCCAGTCGGAGGACGGCGAGCCGCTGTTCATTGGTAGGGTGAGCCATGAAGGCAGCCTCACTACCGGCAAAGTGCAGCAATCCCATGGCGTTTGCTATATATCATTTGCTGGACAAGAACTCGGTTTCCCTGATTACGAAATTCTTGTACAATAAATTGTTATAATTACGAGAAAAAAAATGCTTAATCTGTAAAGTCGTTTCCAGTATCATTTGTGGCAACAATATATTTTTATATATTATCTGTGTATATCGTAAGAATAACTATAATAAACTGATTATATTATCTACAATATTTTCTAAAAACTACTTATTTATGAATGCTAATCTAAACTTTTGTCTATGAATGAAACTGGAAAGAAGCACTATGTAGCGCTAATGTTTTTTTGCCTGGGCTTCTTTTTAATTGAAAAAATATGTATGTAAATTAAAATATATATTAAGTTATATTCACAATGTGCCTGGTAAAATCGTAATAATAAAGAGCACTACATAATAATTTGTTATGTAACATGTTATACTTTATTAAATTATTTTTAAAATTTTATTGAGTTTTATGACAACCTTTTAACCTCCTTAGACTTATTTTATTACGACATTAAAATACAGTTAGAAATAAAAAAATATTTACAATATTCCGTATTATTCTTAAAAATTTTAAGTGGTTTTTCAAAATGAGGATACAAAAATATTTTACAAAACGTATATATGTAAATTTGAACGCATTGGACTCGAACCCACGCCTTTTCGAAACCGTCTAAGCGCTCTGTGTATCACTTTATACAAAAGTATATATCGTCAAACATAATATTATATGTATGACACAAGCCATCGTGCCGCAGGCACATGAGCGTGCAACTTTAATACGACGATTGGGGGTTCGATCCCCACTCGAGGAAGTGTTTACGTTTATATTTCCATTT
>FAPP01014611.1:0-17112 GCA_001485965.1 Heliconius ismenius | reverse complement strand
ACTCAAGAATTCGGCGGAAAACCGTACGGAGTGGCTTAAAAGTCGGTTCCTTCTAGTTGTAGCTAAAACGCTTGGCGCTGTAATCCACACACAAAAACGTATTAATTATTTTTTAGGTGGTTTTGTTGGATCCAGCAATCTAATGGCAAATCAATTTCAAAACGGAAATTTAATGCTACAACATTTATCGGACGACCAGAAACATTTACATGAAAAGAAATTAAAAGCTTTAAATGACTATTTGAAACATGCTTCTAAATGTGTAAAATATGATTCGTTAAATGACGAAAATATTATTGAAACGTTCATGAAAGCTCTCACTGAGGATAACCCAAAAAAATTATACAAGGTAGAATCATGGAGATATAAATTTTATTATAATCTGTTCAAAATTCCTTTTCCAGATACAATTCATAAATGGCTAATTAAAAGATTTTTAAGCTTTCCCGACTGTGAATAAAAAAAGAAACAAAAAAATTAAGATCATCATTTATAATTTTTACCTACATGCGATACATAGAAGTTAAGTGCTGTTTACAATTTCGTAAGATGTAACACTGTTACTAGTTATTTTTTTTATAATGTACATAATATTTGATTTATTAATAAATATCTTTTGCAATTAAGTACAAAATTATATTTATTTACCTAGCTCATGTAAAATAGAGAGAAAGAAAAATAGTTTGATTCTTAAGTGTGGAATCTGATTATTTCTATTTCAGTTCAGTTTTTTGATTTTCAAAAAAATTGAAAATTTCTAAACTACCTTTATATTTAGATGCCAGTTATGGCGTTGCCGTTGGGGCACAATGTTTGTGTATTTTCACTTCCTCGCTCTAGTCAAAAAAAAGCACTGTCTTGAGTTCCGTCACGTAACACGCAAACAAAAATGTAAATTAACGATTTAAGGTCTTAATAGTTGAGTCACAACAAATTTATATTACTATGTCTTATTACAATTTGCTTATAAGTAAGGTTAATTTATATTTTAAGTTTTCGTGCCCACTCCATGGCTAATACCCCACCACGCCTATGCGTGTAATAACTAATATCTATTATTTTTACGCAAAAAATACTAAGAGGCTAAACACAAACATTAACAAACACTGAATATTAACGATACACATAACGAGGGAGGACATTCAACTATCTGAGACGAATTAAAGAAAAAAAGAATTATAAGAAACAAACTTTGTCCAGGTAACGTTTGTAAAGTCATCGTGTTCAAAGAAATATAATGTAATTAAATCAGATTTTGAATTTGAACCCCTGTTGTCTGTAGCAATCACGTTAAAAACTTTTCCATCAATGTCATTTGAAAATTTGACTGTCAACTTGTCAAATGTCATTTATCAACTGTCATATTTGACAAACACCAAACTCGCGCATTGCGCTTGATCGGTATTTTATTGCGTTAGTATTTTAATAATATTTGAATGTATACAAAAACTTCAGTTATTAATTATATTTCACACAAATTTTACAACTTTGTCATAAATTAAATTACATTTTAGTTCACAATGGAAGTAAAATTTGGTCCCAATTCCGCTGAGGAGCCGGTAAGCCTTTTTCTTTTAAGATTCCTTTTCAGCTTATGTACCTACTAAATACAACATAAATGTTACTTGTATAAGTAATTTAAATATTCTAAATTATAATACCTCATTACAGAGTTTACTGTACCAACTTCAACGAAAGATTAAAGTGTTCAACACCAACAACCCCTTAAGTAGTAGAGGATACAACTTGGTTACTTCTACGAGCAAATATGGCATAGTATTTATAGCTTCACCTATGAATGTAAATGGAATCCTTTCAGGTAAGCATCCTTCTAATATTTAAAGATTAATTCATTGGATCTCTTAGTTATGATTACATATGAAAACTGTTAATAAAGAGTACCAAGATTTTGAAATGATTGGGTTTTATTGCTTACAATGATAATATAATACATTTCTTTTATTATTTCAGTATATCACTTAAAAGATCTTATTGACAAGGAGAGTGAGCCTCCACATGTGTTAGTAGAACTTCAAGTGTCTCCTACCCACATTGCTGTGAACTGTAATCAAGAGTGGCTTGCAGTAATTGGTGGACAAATGCTTCTTGTTTATAAATGTGTAGATTTTCAGAATGCAGTATGTGTATTTTTGTAAATTAAATTAGTATGCCATTGATTAAAAACATAATGATAAATGTTATGTTTATATTACAGGAAATTAGACCTTCTGTATCAATAAAATGTGATGTAAACCCTTCTACATTTGTATCTTCTTTACAATGGAATCCATGCATTCCTGATACAATTGGGATTGTATACTTTGATGGTACTCTGTTGGTCAGTCAAGTCAGTACTATGCAAGTGAAGAAAATACAATCAAATGCTAGGTGAGGTGGTTTTTATAATTTTATTATAATAAAGAATAATTTATTATATATTTTAACAGTTATAACTATTAATCTATAACTAATTGATTTAATACTTGAGAGAGACACAAAAAATATTATACACCCATTTGTTATTTATATTTGAATAGTAATCAAAGACAAGGTCCAGTATAGTCAAAAAGATATTTGTTCTTTACTTATTTTATATTAAAGCTTTACAGATTTTATGATACATATATTTTTCATCTCTAATTATACTTTACATTATAATTGTATGTTATTCAACAGATGCTTATGCTGGAGTCCAAAAGGTAAGCAACTGGTTACAGGCAATAATGATGGAACACTTACACAATACAAACCAGACCTATCTCAGATGAAAATGGTGCCAACTCCAAATTTGTTTGAGGGAGCTCCAGTCGAAGTACTGTCCCTTTATTGGATTGCCACCTATCAATTTGCAGTTGCCTATAGAAATGCATCTGATAACAGCCGACCAGGTGAGCCTTTATTTTATGTATAGTAACTGAATATATATATTTTATTAATACACTCTATTCTCTACTTTTCAATCAAATGTAAGAAATAGAAACTTGAGTCAACAAAATCAACACTGCACTTTGGCTTACCAGAGCAGGGGTAGGGGGTAGGTAGGTTTATTTGCCCTGAGTGAGGATTTTACACCAAACCTACATATTAACGTTCACTTTAATTTTAAAAAAGAAAGACCTACCCGTTTCTGTGAAGTATATGAGAGGATATATGTATATTATTATTACAGCAGATGTATGTTCGTTTGATGATGCAAAAGTGCTTTCAAAAATCAATTTGAATAAAAAATATTTTAATAATGTTTTTTTTTAAAGAAGAAATCAACCACATAGCTTTAAAAATAGTTTTTAATTTTTTCAGCTGTAACTATAATCAACACTCCTAAAGGAGGTGCACCATCTTGCATCAATCATGACGACATTTGCTACAGTACAGGGTCGGATAGACCTTGGTTTTATTATTTACAAGGAATCGCTCAATGGTAAGTGATATTTTTTGCTGCAATTGCTAAGTGCTAAGATATTGTTAGGTTTTTTATTCTCTTTTTTTTTCTTATTTTTGTTAAGTCAAAAGAACTATAAATATATATCACAACTGAAGTCTTCAAGAAACTTTCTAATTATACTTACCTATTCTTTTTCTTTACAGTTTATAAGTATATTGTATTTATAATCTATATTTTTGGCCATTTATCTATCATAAGAGTAAACATAGAGGTTATTTTTATTATTTCTATGATACAATTAATAAATGTTAGTAAAATATAAAAATATTGATTTTATTACAAAATCTTATAAGTTGCTGGATGTTTTTGGTTTGTTGACCTTCTAAACTATAAGAAATGTTTATACTACTCTGTTATAATATGTTTCATTAATCATGCTTCTTTTCTGAGGGAACTATGACTGTGGAGGCCTGCCTAGTTTGTATATACTAATAATCCATACTATAAACAATGTCTATGTAATGTTTAATGTATGTATAACTTAATTCTGAATAATATCTCTCATTTTAATCAAATTTTAATTACGTCTGCTTAGGAACATAATACTGACGTCATCAGCAAACAGTATGGAAATAGCAACATTGGCGACTACAGATGGTGCTAACTGGCTGCAATGGTGTCAGGTACTACATATTGCTATAAGAACTTTATTATAAATTCAAATAATTTACACTTAACTCAACGCCGGGATTTTGCCTTGGCACCAGAGAGAATTCATTCCCTCAAGTGGAGATGCAACCCACGACTGTCGCGTTACAGTTACACCATTATGCCCCAGCGCCCCGACGGCCTCAATAAATATATACATGAGAATTAGTATTAAATATATATTATGTTTATACAAAAAAATATGTACTTCTAATTTATATTGAATCTTACAGTCAGATGAAGCAAGACCTGAATTGCCTTTAACAAACAAAACTCAGGAAAACTTTCCAGTTGGAATCTGTGTGGACACTGCAGCTATACATCAAATACCTTGGGGTAAATAAAAAAATAGAATTTTTATATATCAATGATTTTATTTTATTTTTGTTTTTTTATACATGAAATAAATAAATTAAACATTCAATTATTTATTACATTGTATATTTTTTAAAATTTCATTACGAAAAATTAAAAATATTTTTAATAAAACTTTTATTTCTTAGGATTTGTCCCATATAGGGTTATTAAATATTTTCATTTCCTCGCTCAGGTAAATAGGCAAATCGCAGCGTTGAGTTCCGCCACTCGAACCGCAATTCCTCGAAAATTCTGCTAGGTTGCCCTATCTTTATGTGGTGTAATGTTGAAATTAAAAGGCATTTATTATCACTTTTCAGGCGAAAATGAAGTGCTTCCACCGATGCCAATATTACACGTTATATCTAACACGGGATGGCTAACCATATTTAATATAATTAATTTGAACAAATCTGCACCACAGTTATGCAGCCCAATTCAACCATTGATGCTACCTAACGCTGCTATGACGAAGTGAGTAAAATATTTTAGTATCGGGCGAAAAACTCAACGTCATTATAATTGCCAATCGGAAACAAAGTTAAATGACGACCTCTCAAGTACTATGACAACAATGAACATATTTTACTTACTCAAATCTATCTGTTTATTTCGTTTTTATTTTTGAATTTACTGAATATTTCTTATTAATGAATTTAAATAAATACATGTGGTAACAAGAAAAAGGGCGTGTTCCGCCACTGAACACGCTATGTCTCTTAAATTGGTACGTGAGGAACAGACAGTCCTAACACTAGGTTCCCTCTGCTTATCCGCGGATATAATGCGGATTACAGCGTGAAGAAGATACAATAACAATAAAGAATACCAAGTATTTCATAAATTGCTTTCAGATCTATACCTGATGATGTGCCAGCGCAACAACCAACGCCCGCAGCACCACAACCAACGCTTGCAGCACCACAACCAAAGCCTTCAGCACTACAACAACCAAAGGTAAATTTTATAAACATATACTCTTCTTAACTTGAAAGGCGCAAAAGGCTTTAAAGGCGTGGCGCAAGGACACATAGAGTGATTGAAAACGCGACTGGTTGTGGTTTCGATCCCCACTCGAGAATATAACATATTTATTTAAATTTATATATATTTCCATTTCTTCGCTCTGGCGTCGTGGCAAAGCGCGGCGTTAAGTTCCGCCACTCAACACGCATTGCCTATAGAATTCGGCGGTAAGTGGAGAACTGCCTACCTTGCAGTGTGCGGGACACAGAGTGAAGCTGATTATTATTAATACATATTTTATAATTATTATACTTATGTATATTCTGAATAAATAATATTTAAGTAATAAAGACATATAAATTATTTTCTTATTATTAATCTAGCAACAACTCCAATTAAAGGTTCAACCATTACAACCGCAAATACCGCAAGTTCAACCCGCCATACAATCTCAAGTGAAACCACCTGTGCAACCTCAACCAAGTGTGCAACAGCAACCAACTGTACAACCACAATTGCAACCTATAGCAACCCCACTGACGAAACCTATTCCTCAAGTCCCTAGTAATGTGCAACCTGGTATGATTTCATTAAATTATTTTTATTAAAAAAATATTTTTCAAAATAACCAACAATTGTTCAACATCCAAATAACATTGTTTGAAATAATAAAAAAAAACTTAGCAAGGGCTGAGGAGGCGTATGCATCCTCGAGGCGTAAGGCCTCCTCAGCCCTTGCCTGCGCAGTCCTTGCTTTAAGAATCATTTCTTTTCTAATTTACTACATATTTGAATATTTGACGTAATTTTTAATGTAATTACACTATATAAGGTCTGACGAAAACAGAGTCTTAACACTAGGATCCCTCTGCCTGACCTGCTATTTGCTGGATACAGCGTGAAGCTTTAAAAAATGCGCTATTAATTTACGTAATTTCTTTTTAGGTATAAAAAAAGAACCACCACCAACTGCAACTGCGGCAACACCAACTATTTTGGTAATTAGTAACTTAATAAACTGTGTTTTACAATTATCTATATTAGAATGGAAATAAAAGAAAGCATGTTTTAATAGAAGTCACTTGTAAAGAGAGTTCAAATGAAATAATAATTGGAATAGTAGTTTTTATAATCTTATATTGTGGTAATTCTTATAAATTCATTAAAGGAAATGCTATAAATTAATTTGATAAATCAGCCCCCTTTTATTATCAAAATAATTTGAATTAATTTAAAATAAATGCGAACTTATTTTAATTTGTTATTAAAATTTGATAGGTTCAGCCAAATGTGCAAAAACTAGAGTCCGCAGAAGTGGCAGCTGCTTTGAAACTTGAGCAAGAAAAGATTAATAAAGCGAAAGCTAACCAAGAATTAAAGAAAATACTCATCAAAGAATTTAATGATTTTCAAATGGAGTTATACAAGTTCATGAGAATCACGCGGGACCGGCAGGATAAGGTAACTTTTTTTAGTTAATACTTTACCAAATTAAATGATTGCTAAAAATGCGAAACTTAAATTAGTGATTATGAAAAACAATTAAAAATATTAAATAAAGAAAGTCCTGAAAAGACTGTAAATTGTTGTGAAAACAAATAAAGATTTTTGATTTAATTGTTCTTTAATATGGTTTTATATTCAAATATAGAAATAACTTTTCATATTAGGGAACAAAATGGTTAAAAGATTTGGAATTTGGAAAGCTAGTATAAGAATCTCCGTTTACCATTAAAATACTTTCGTTCCTCATTTGAATTTTACGATAGTAAATATTTTATTCCCTCAAGTTGGAATCGAACCCACAACCGTCGCATTTTCAGTCTCAAGTTTGTATCCCTGCGCCACGACGACCTCATTTTGATATTGACGTTATTATTTAAGTTTCAAAAAGACATACAAGGGGCAAACTTGACAATGGAAATTAATATGGACGTGGATATGATAAGGAAGGAATGTGAAATGGAGGAATTAAGGGAAACTGTAATTCAACTCAAACTAGAACTTGTTAGAACTTGTGCGGCCGTAGCGGAAGCTAGGACACATGCTGAGTGAGTATTTTCTTTTCCTTTATTATTAGATAAATGCTATGAAAATATTTATTAGATTCAGAAAATAAATAAA
The DNA here is from genome assembly GCA_001485965.1 of Heliconius ismenius. Lineage (NCBI taxonomy): Eukaryota > Metazoa > Arthropoda > Insecta > Lepidoptera > Nymphalidae > Heliconius > Heliconius ismenius. The sequence goes on along the minus strand of FAPP01014611.1, from coordinate 9,572 downwards.
AATTGTAAACCATCACAACAAACAAACAAATTTATCTAAGGCTCGTATTTTTAAACCGCTTTCAAGTCTAAGATCGATCTTGCGATGCCGTTTTCATTCATAAGATATAAATCGCCTAGTGATCTATTTACCTTTGTAGTGGCCTATTTAAAGATTAAGTTTTTGGGAAATGTCAAATAAAGATTTGTACAATTACGTTTTTGTACAAAAATTATGACAACAAAAAATTACATTGTATTCTATCTCATACATAGTTTAATGTGTTATTTCTTATCTCTTTTCAATAACAGAGTAAAAGGCCACCAAGAATGGACTCAAATGGACCCTTTAACAGCAAAACGTATAGCGTCAGTTAAGAAACTCTCCTACTATGTACAGAATCAACTCGATCAAGCAAGGAAGGCTCTCGATCACAAGTGGAACGAAATGTTGGCTAGAGAAGAGAAAACGAAGTATGTTTAATCATTCATTCACACGTTTTCCTGCATATAGACATATGCATATGCAGCTAAAGTTCCATTAATGCTGCTACCGGCAGCAATACGCCTTTCCACGTTCGTCTCTACTGAACATACCTCTCAAATATATTATTTAAATTATATTTAATTTTAATAATGTATTATTAATCTAAACGTATCTTTTTCAGGCCAGGAGAGCGTATGATACGCCCCATACTAGATGATGTGTACCAACCGCTGGTGAAACAGCAGGAGATACTCAGTAGGCAACAAGCTGTTATAAAAACCTTAAAGAATACTATGAATGAATGTAATATCACACCTTCATTTAAATCTACTTCGCTGCTTCGTTGTACACCGTTTAAAAATAAGTAAGTGCTGCAATAAGTGAGATTTACTATTTAAAAATATGAATTGTGGTTCAAGGGTGTGACTGTATACCTAACAGTTGTGGATTTGGCTTCCACTCGGTAAAACTAAATATTTAATATTTTCAGTGAATGAAAAAAAGTGAAGCTCTGGTAACTATTCAAAGCCATGGCGTAATTTGTGGCGTTTTTCTTTTCACTTTTATATCTTTTTCCAGAGATCCACTATCAAAATTAACCAAAAATATCCTAAATATGAGTATTGAACCTCAAAATAAAGCAAAGGAACAGTTACTCAATTCACAAAAACTAGACGCACTTAGAGATATACTATCAAATCACAAACCTATTAAAATTAAACCTGTAAGTGTGGAAGTGACACAGCATTTGGAAAATATGAAGAAAAAGTATGAACAAAGTGTTAAAGAGAGAGAATTGAAGGAACAGCAAATGGCAAACAAAGCTGAAAAAGTTATAATAGCAGGTAAGTTGTGAAAAAAAAGACGCACATCGTCTGACTGTAAACATGGCGTGGGTTTGATTTTCTCTCAGGCCAATGATTTTTTTTCATTTTCCTCCTTTTGGTAATAAGGCAAAGCTCGGCGATAAATTCTGTATTTCAACACTCAAATTCTCGAAATTCGTGCGAAAAGTGGTAAAAGAGCCTCTGCCTAACCTAATATATGGAGGATACAACGTGAAGCTAAAAAAGAACATAAAATTATATTACGTAATTTTCGAATTTATGAAATCATTGTAAAATTACAAGCTCAACAAAGATCAAAGTTTGGGTTAACATAGGGTTCCCATTTTCAAGCGACTGGTTGTGGGGTCAATCCCCACTTGAGAACGGGAACTATTTATTTATATTTTAATTTCTTCACTCTGGTGTCGAGGCAAAGCGCAGCGTTGAGAATTCGGCAGAAAGTGGGGAACGGAGTGTCTTAACACTAGGTTCCTCTGCCTACCCTGCTGTGTGCAGGATACAGCGTGAAGCTAATTTATTAACATTTTTAAGAACTGGAACAAGAGAAACCAGCTGAACCATTCCTCGAACCTCAATCACCTGCGTTTCCGCAAATGCAAAATGAATACAAAGTCATTACACCGAGTTTTAAACAAAGCATACCGCAAATTACACCAAGTTTTATGAAAAATGATGGAAACACTTTTAAACCACCTATTCCAGCTCAAACAGCGTTTACTTGTAAGTTCTTAAGTTGGAGTTTATCTTATTTTTTATAGTTCTAGAAAATTCTTAAATAAATTTGCATTTGTAATATAGTTCCGTGCATTTTATTTCGTGGATCTGGTAAGAAAGTGAGGAATGGAGTGTCTTAACACCATGTTATTTTTGCTTATCTCGCTGTATGTAGGATACAGGGTTAAACTAAAAACATATAATATTTCAGTCGCACAACCACCTGTACCAGAAGCTAAACCAGACATAGTAAAAGAGTCGCCGATAAAAACACCTACGTTTTTCAAACCGGCTGCTCCTGTCGCTAGGACTTTGTTTACTGATGGTAATTGTTTTATTTATGAATTTGCATATGTTTTAATAATTGAATCTATACCAACGTGCAACTATAACCGCGGCAGATTGCGAGTTCATTTCTCATTCATTGATGAAATTAATATATTTATTATTTAGCCACTCTATAGTAACGAGGAAAAGCGCGGTGTTAAGTTCCGCTAGTTGTCTCGAAAATTTGGCAGGAAATACAAAATGTCTTGACACTAGGTTTCTATTAGATTCCTTCAGCCCGCCTTGCTTTATGAAGGATACGGCATTAGGCTAAAAGAAAATAAAATTATTATTTTTATAGAACCCACTGAAGAAAAACAAACTGAAATCAAGCCAAAGCCAATCCAGAATATACAACAAATACCAGCAGAGCCTAAAATGACTGCCAGTCAAAACACAAAGAGTTTATTAAGACAATACATTCTTAAAGAATCTAATGACAATTTAATAGAAAATAAAGATAAAACTGATTCAAATAATTTTATGGGACAAAATATTTGTTCACCAACGGCTTTTGCAAGTATGTTTTTTTGGTATACTTTTTTAATAAATACTATTCATATATGCAACAATGCTATAAGACTTTTTGACAAAGCTTTAAATTATAAAGTAAATAAAGAACTCATTTTATAATTAAAACATTTAAATTTTATACAGTCTAGTCAATTAAAAAATATTGAATGCTAATATTAAAAATTTGCTCCATCCTTGACTAATGGAAATAGAAAGATATTAATGCTTAAAATCAATTTCTTTCAGTTTCCAAACCACAGACTGCGGCGGCGCCATCTGCAGTGTTTGCGTCTAAACCAATAGCTGATATGGCTAACATGTTCTCAAAGTTCCAAACCGAAGGTCCTGTTAAATCAACCGTAAATCCAAAATCGAGTGAAACTGGAGAACCAGAGGCTGGTTCCATCGCAAAGGAAAAAGCTAAGGAAGAAACACCTATAACTAATATGTTTAGTCTCAAAACCTCTCAACAAACACCGTTAATTAGTAAAAATCGAAATGTACCAGATGTTATAAAAGGTGGTCAAGGATTCGTTTTTAGCAAGGTCGATAGTAAACCTTTTTCTGCATTAAAAACTGATGACGTAGCTGAGAAACTTAAAGAAAATGTACCAAGCAAACCGATAGATAATAAAAAGATAGGAACAGATAAAAAAGAAGATTTGAAGCCTTCAATTGTACCATTGACTGGCAATGTGCAAACTTCCCAATCTGTTATTATAGGTAGTGTATTGTTTTAATCACTTTTGGTGTTGATTTTTAATTTTTGCATCTTGAGAAAACTGAAGCTACTTTTAAGTTTTTAATAAAATTGTCTAATGAAGAAAGAATGAAATTATATAACTTCCCCAAGTGAGAATCGAACCCACAACGGTACCCTCATATATAAAATAATAACAACATGTTGTCTTCAATTGCCCTTGGCTATTCACAATACTACAGTACGGTTGTCAAATTGTGGCCGCCCTGAAGTTATGATTACTGAACTTTCATGCATTGTTCACTCGAAACGTAAGAAAAACCGTAAGAAAAAATCCGTGCAGCATTTACAGCTATTTTCAGTTTTTATTTTATTTACAGTTGATCTAAAAAAACCGGCCGCTGAAGCAAAAATAGAAAAAGTGCCATCCTCAATATTCAGCGGTACTCCAGCTGCACCACCACCCACAGGTATGTTCAATTGTGTTTAAAACATACTTATTGCATTGAAAAAATATTTACATGTAAATAAAACAATCTTTGAGCCCACCTTAGAGCAATGGTACAGCGTCTGACTGTAAACGCGGTGGTTCCCACTTGGAGAATTAATTATTTTCATTTCCTCGCCCTGATAAGAAGACAAAGCGCTGCGTTTAGTTTTGCCGTACAAAACACAATGTGTATAAAATTTGACGGAAAGTGGGGAATGGATGTCTTAATACAAAGTTTCTTTGCATATCCTGATTTATGCGGAATACAGCGTGAAGATTAGAAATTACAATAAAAATAAAACGACCTAGTGTTTACACTCCATTCCAAACTTTCCGTCGAATTTTAGCGACATTGTGTATTGAGTGAGAGAACTGACGCTTTGCCTCGACACAAAAGTGAAGTGAAAATATAAATTTATATATATATTTCGTTTCCTTCAGTAAGGATCGACCCCATAACTAGTCACGTTTACAATGACACTTTGTGTCCCTCAGCAACAACTGGTCTATTAACAAAAAAAAAATTGTTTTCAGTTGCCAAGCCCCAACAAGTATTCTCAGCTATATCAACACCGAGTGGTACATCAACAATATCAGATAGTTCTGCAAAATCTGAAACTACACCTAAAAGTGTGATTTCCGATCAATCGAACAGTACAAGTGTAACCGTGACCGTACCCAAACCAAAAGAATCTGATTCTATAAAAGCAGATGCTCAACCAGAGAATTTAAGTGTAAAACCTATTGTAGCAACAACACCTGCGATTACTAGCGTTGAATCGAAACCAGTAGAAACTTCTGCATCAATTGCTACTTCAAACTCTTCAGTGTTTTCTTCATCTGCTACAAATCAAACAACTCAAGGATTGAATTGGTTTGGAACACAAACATCAAGCTCTCAAAGTATCTTTGCTTCAACCACTCCACCGTCTACAACATCTGTGTTTGGTACTTCGTCAGCTCAGAATTTATTTAGTTTGGCCGCATCTAAATCTGCATTCGGAACTTCTACTACGACGACACCAAGTTCTGTGTTGTCCCAAAGTTCTGTTTTCGGTACATCGCAGTCTACACCCAGTCAAGTTTTCGGGACGTCCACACAGGGTTCTATATTCGCAACGACTACGGAAAATCAACCACCCGCGTTTGGACAAGCGCAAACGACTGAAGCATCCGTTTTTGCAGCTAAAACCACACAACCTTCAGTTTTCGGCACTCCGACTCAAACGACTCAAACATCAGTTTTTGGAAGCACAACCCCTACAACACAAGCCTCAGTTTTCGGAAACCAAGCTCAAAGTACGCCAGCTTCAGTGTTTGGTACACCAACTCAAACTTCTCAAAATTCAGTGTTCGGAACACCAACTCAAACGACTCAACCATCAATATTCGGAACGCCAACTCAAACAACTCAAGCGTCTGTTTTTGGTACTCAAACCACTACAACTCAAGCATCAGTATTCGGATCACAAACGCCTGCAACTCAAGCATCGGTCTTTGGTACGCCCACTCAAACGACTCAAACATCGGTGTTCGGAACGCCTCAGACTCAAGGAACAACTCAAGCCTCAGTGTTTGGTACACCTACGACGACTGCACAAAGTTCCTTATTCGGTGGTGGGGAGTCTGACTTATTTGCATCAGCAAGTATTTCTACTACGAGCGCGTCCCAAACTAGCGGCGGAAGCATATTTGGGGGGTAATTGAGTATTTTAAACATTACTTTTTTAAATTTCTTTACTTGTTTTGAATATTTAGAAATAAGCAGTTAGCAAGTAGTGGTTTATTAACTCTTTTCTCTTCATTACTTCGATAGACTGTAAATATATATATGTTAAAAAGAATCTATTTATATATAGATTCGATTAGTTTGTATATAATAATTTCAGCAGAGATTATTTTCTTGTTTCGTACTTTTTAGAGCGTGTTTTAGTTTTTATAATTTTTTTTAATTAACTTTACACTGTATATAGCTATCTATAGCAATTTTAAATATATCATCTCCTCAACCATCCTGTTTATACTACGGCCTCTATAATATTTTACTCCAATTATTTATTGCTTAAACAAATTAAATATATCTACAACATCTTCTATATCACAGCTCACCAGGCTCAGTATTTGGCAGCGCCAACACAAACGTGTTCGGAGGTAAAGCAAACTTCACGGGTTCAAATCCGGCCGCGTCCAGTATATTTGGAGGAGCTGCTACTGCTGCATTTGGTCAAAAACCAGCTAATGATTTTTGGAGTGGTGGCAACAGTGGTAGCGGATTTGGTCAGGCCGGTTTTGGTGAGTATTTCATATATTTTTTGAACAGTTTGTTTTCCAGTTCCCGCCGAAATTCGAGATCCCAAGTGAGAATCGGAATCGAAATTACAACCGTCGCGTTTATAGTCACACGTTGTGCCATTGTGCTAAAACGGCATATTAGTAGGCAAGTATTCATTTGGTGTCTAACAAATGTGATTTATAGTAACAGGTGCATTTTTTTAAATAAAAATACGTCGAAATTTTTTGTAACGTATTTTCCTTTTGTAATTGTCGAATAACCAATGTAAAAAATATATAAATCTTACCATTTCCAGGTCAACAACCAACTACACAAGCTTCGTCCATCTTCGGTACGTCAGGCGGTAGTTTTAGTACGCCCAATGCCCAACCGTTTGGAAGTCCTCAGCCGTTTGGTGAAAACAAGCCATCTGTGTTCGGCACACCGCAGCAACAAACTTGTATGTATTGTATTGTTATTTATGCCAATTTAATGTTTATGCTATGTGTACAGTCCACGACAAAACACATAGTGTGGTGGAAACTAGCGATGTTCTTTTTATGAATAAAATATAAGGTAATCAAAATCTAATAAAACTTAAAATAATAATCATCACATGTATAATAACGATAATACTTTGAAACTAGGAGGCTCTTTCATAAGGTGAGGCATCAATCTTGGTTTTACATTAAGTTTGAAAGTTTTTTCACCAAAAACAGTCATTATCAATTTTCTTTATTATCATTAACAAGTAATATAAAATAAATATTACCTTTTTCTATCGTATCGAAATATAAGAGGCCAGGCCAATGCGTCGTGGCGCAGGGTTACAAACATGCGACTGTAAACACTATAAGGTTGTGGGTTCGATTCCCACTCTAGGAAGTGAAATATTTAATATTTTCATTGCTTCACTCTGGTAACGAGATAAACTGCAGCGTTGAGTTCGTCCGTTTGAGAGCTATGACATCACAGACAGACATACAGATATTCTCCTATACACACATCATACTTACAACATCCCACAGAATTAAGAGTATATTAAAATATTGTTTCTTATGTTTTATAAAGCTCCCACCGCATTTGGAGGATCACCTGTGTTTGCATCGAAACCAGTATTTGGTGGATCGCCGGGGTAAGATTTTTCAATACATAAAAGCCCCCAGCGAGGTGGGTAGGCAAAGAAAATGGTTGGTTATTCCAACATAATATCTTATTAATTTTTGTGGAAAACAGACAGACATTTCTTTACGCTGAGCTTAAGATGCAACAACCCTACAATTATAAAATATGGACTTTCTAACAATAAACAAAGACTCCAGCAGGATAAGTGTGAGAAAACCGTACTGACTTGTAATTAATCGTTTTAAAAGCCACGTTTAATTTTAAGTTTCATAAAGATATCTTCAATAGATTACGAGAGAAAAATCTAAAATCTTTGAAATTTAGAGTGATACCCCAATAACTCCCTTACAGTAAGAATTTTGTGTGCCTCTAATTTTGACAAAGAGCTAAATGGCAACGTAAAAGCAGCATGGGTTAAACGATTTATTACAGTTGAGTATATGTTTCGCCTCAGCTTCACGCTGTATCCCGCATATAGCAGGGTAGGCGCAAACCTAATGTTAAGACCATTCCAGTCCATTCCCTACTTTATATCGAATTTTCAAGACATTCCGTGTCTAGTGGCGAATCTCAACGCCCCACCTTTGTGTTGCAGTAGACTGTTTTTAATTCGTTATTTTCTTTACAGTTTCGGATCGTCAGGTTTCGGTGGTTTCAATAAAAGTCCTGGCACTGGTTTTGGAGCTCCGGCCACGTTTGGCGGCGGTGGCGGCTTCGGAGCGCCCGCCTTTGGAAATACTTCACCCGGGAAAATGTTTGGAAATACAACGTCTAGTGAGTTTTATAATATTTTTTTTAGGATTTATTTTTAAAGGATTTAAGTTTAAGTAACACGGCGATTATATAAGATTAATTTAATGTAGTACTAGATGAAGAGAAGTGTAAATGCATGTTTACAATGAAATAACCTAGTGTATTAAATGAATTAAATTTATTTAGAATAATATTTAGATAAGACAGTTATTGTTTTTTTTTATATATAAAAAAAAACTAGAATTATTCTACAAAAGGTATGAAAATTTTCACTTATAGAGAGACTCCACTCGAGGCTCTTGGAAGCCGTCAACGAGTGTTCAAGAAACGTTTGTTTCCAGGTTTCGGAACCCCGACCCAATCTAATTCGACATTCGAGGCGTTGGCCACACAAAACACGTTGACGTTCGGTAACCTAGCGCAGCAGACCACGCAACCTGCGCAACCTCAACCGCCCACTTTTAATACGTATGTTTTAATTAATTAGATTTAGTCGACGCGGTGGCGGCCGTGTCACAGGGGCACAAGGCTGTGATTGTAACGCGACTGTTGTGGGTTAGATCCCTCCTCCCCTCAAAAAGGGGAATATTTTTATTTCTTCCTCTTTCAATAAGGCAAAAGGCGATGTTGAGCTCAACACTCAATGCCTCTAAAAATTCGGTAGAAATTGGGGAACGGAGTGTTTTAACACTAGATTCCCTCTGCCTAACCTGTTGTGTGCGAGATACAGCGTGAACAAATTTTATTTATTTATTTTTTAGTCGCGACTCAGGGGCACAAACGCATGACTGTAAACGCGTCAGGTTGTGGGTTAGATTTCTACTGATGGAAATGAAATATTTTATAATATTTTATTTTATTTCCGTCACTCAACACGTAATATCTCAAGAATTCGGCGGATAATGGGTTATGTACTTCCATTCTTAATTGGAAAAAAAAAATGTTATCACTAGGTTTTCTGGTTCTCTCCGCCTAACGTGCTATGGAAGGGGAGGGAAGAGAAGTTAAAAATCAAAAACATACAATCCAGCTAAAATATAAATAACATAAAAGGATTATGAAAAGATAATATTATATATTAATTCAACAGGTCTCCTTCTTTCACTGGTTGGCGCGGCTGATGATTGTATTATAAAGAACGTGCCTCAAGAAGCAGGCACTAAAAGACTGACAAAATTAGCTTCGATATCAAACAAGTGTCAATAGTGATGTGTAACAGATTAATAAATATAGTTTTTATAATTTTTTTGTTTATAATTTTACATTTTTAACCTTTTGCTTATTGAAATAATTAATTGCTCTTATAGTATTAGTTTAGCGCATAATAATTGATATTTGCATAGGGATAATAAATAAAAATGTATC
>FAPP01014604.1:0-17706 GCA_001485965.1 Heliconius ismenius | reverse complement strand
AAATGTAAATAAATATTTCGCTTCCTCGAGTGGGAATCGAACCCACAACCGTCGCGTTACAGTCACATTTTTGTGCCGCTGCGCCACGACGGCTTCAAAGGTAGATAAAAGTAGGTTAGATAAAATTTGAATAAGCTGCACTTTCACATAAAGCAATGTATTTAAAAAACAAGTAAAATATACATAAAGTCTTTAAAAATCGATACTAAAATAAAAAAAATGTAATACTGTTTATTGAAATAGTAACACAAATTAAGACATTAACAAAACTACTATACTATAAAGACATAATTAAAACTTACGTTTTTCTGGCAAGTAAATGCTGCCCTTTTTTACACTCAAAGTATATTCTTGCTCTAAATCCTCACATATCTTTTCATAAGCTTCTTGTAGATGAAGCTATAAAGTGAAAAACAATAAAAGTATTCATGTATAATATATGAATGTTATTATATATGTAACGTAAATAAAACAATGAGTTCACAATAAGTATTGTTTAGCTAGGTAGCTTGACATGAACTAAACTTGTCCATAATTCCAACTTACCCACTTGAATTCACTTTTAACAAAGCAAATAAGTACCTACATTAAATCTACATAACAATCTTTGACAATTCATTACTTTATATATGACATATGTATAAACCATTGGATCGGAAGCTATAATTCTAGGTGAAATTAAAATAAAATAATGATTTACTTTAATTCGTCTTTCTACTTATTAATTTATGAATATTTTTATAAATGTGAAAACTTGTGAGGATGGATGTTGGAACCACTTTCAGGTAAAAAATACTGAACGGATTTAAATCAAACTTTACAGGAATGTAGGTAATATATCAGAATAACACAGGCTACCATTTTTGTAAAGAATTTGTATAATTTAGCTATAAGAATAATTTCTAGCGGGCTAATCTCAAGGTTCGCTACCTTTAAAAAATATGTGTGTCCAACAAAATAAATTATAATGAAGTGATAAAAAATAATACCTCTCTCACAAAGAAATTATCAGGACTAATAATGTGTGTGATGTAGACTTTCTCGGTAGAATTTCTTTTACAATCATGATTGCCGATGAATATTTTTGGTGTTTCTGTAACCCCAGTCATCTTCGGATACTAAAAAAAAAATAAAGTAATTATTAATACTATACAGTGTGGACACTTGATTGGCTTGTAAAAAAACGTGTAGAAATTTTACTTAAAAAAAAATAGTATAGCTAAACATCTTTGTCTTGTAGAAAGTAAATGAATCAATAGGCTAATAATAATTTAACGAAGTTGAAATGTGCATTCGACCAGACCATGTGTGTGTTAAAATAATAAAAAAAGAACGGACTTAACTTCAGTTTGGACAAATTACGACTTCTTTGCGCTTTTTAATGAAAGAAAAACTGAGTAAAGATTTATTTTACATTAGGTTTAGGTTTATAGTGTACCCTACAAGTGTCTCAATTTAATGCTAAGGACCTAACAAATCACTCACTATAAAAATTATAAAATTTAGTTTTTAGACTTACTAATCAAAAATACGAAATAAAAAAAATAATTAAAATTCGACATTTAATTTTTTCCGCCATTTTAACAGAACCGCCGGCACCATGTAAATTTTAATTTCATATAACAATATTAAATTTCCACTACACTAGTTAGAGATACACGTACAGGTGCGGTGCGCGGCAGGCGTGCACGCGCGTGGAAGGCGAGCGCGTGCGCGATGCTCACGCCCTCCTCGAACGTCGTCATGTCGCACAGCAGGCGCGCGGGCTCTACTGCGCGCACGTGCAGCACTGCTTGCTTACTGCGAAGACAAATGTTTAGTGGCACGATGTTGTAACAATTTTAATTGTTTAAACAAGACATAATAATAAGGTATTTAATAAAACACCATATACATACAAAATAAAATTAATATATTAATTACAATAGGTATATGTTTAGTTCATAGCAAATAAAAAGAATATAAATGAACAATGGACTTCACCATACAACAAATGCCTGTAAGCATTTATATATAATTTAAACTTTAAATACACACCATAATTAAACCTATTTCATATAACCTGAAAACTGTAATTAAAAATATTAATCTTACAACACTTATCCACTCTGAGATCTCTTTCACCTTTATATCGCCAATACAATCACCGAAAAATCACCAATAGATATTTTTTACTATGCTTTGCTTCTTTGCTTTGCTTTGCTATGCTTTCCTACTCTTGACGGCAATATCCAACTATCAATGAAGAATAAACGTCATTTGGTACTCTTGAAAGCAATGAATTGGCAAGTCCAGTAGCGCCGTCTGCTTGATGATTGCCTTAACTAAAAATCGTTGTAAAAATTCGTTAGGATTGTCAATTTTGTGATATTTGGTACACTTGACGCGATTTTGACAGCTATAATGACAGCTAAAATTGAAGAGGAATTGTGAATTTAGTCAATGGCTAAAAAGTAACTTGTTAGAGATTGATTTGTTATTTTTCTCGTGAAAACGTCTATCTAGAAGACTTGTAGGCAGAAGAAGTAGAAGCTTTCAAACATTACAACTAATTGACTGTAGTAAAAACATAAAATGAAGGAAAGCTACAGAAAATAGGTTTATTTTAATCCAGGAGTTATAAAAATCTTTTTATAAATAAATTTACATTTTTTTATTTTAATATTAAGATATTGCCTACCAATGTTTGTTTTAAAATGAGCACTACTTTTAAAATAAATAATAGCTGATTGATGCTGTAAGACATTGATTTTTTTCTTAAACTTATATAAAATAACATTGATATTTAATTACTATTGCTTGATAGAATTACCCAGTAAAAATGTACTTATGTACATTTGAAACAAATTAAATAATAAATAAATAATATTAGCTTTTCAAATTAATTATTTTGAATTTATCAAAATTTTACAAAAATGGTCAAATTATGAGTCAGTCAGTGTTTAATAGTTTTCTTGGATATGTCTTTATATTTTTTAAGTACTCAAGTATTTGTATATGTCTATAATTGTATCTCTATATAAATGTAGATATGATATCTATGTTTGTATTTATGAATAGTGTATGTAAATAACAAAAATATCTTAATGTAAAGTGATCCGCCGTATTAGTTTTTATTAAAAAAAGAGATCACTTATAGTGATAAGGCCGCCTGTGCACTGTACTAAATGTTAAAATTTTACAAAATATAAGTGTTATCTTTATGCAATAAAGTGTAGTTAGATATATGAATCTCATCCTAAAGAGAAATGTTTCAGATGTTAAAATATGTAAATTATCTTATTAAACTTAATTTTAAAAGAATGATTTAACTATTTAAAGATAGTTTTGTGTTAAAATTACCAATAAAGGTGAATGTTTTAATTATTGTTGCCTAATTACAAAAAATATTATTTATGTGGCAAGAACAAAATAAAAGCAAACCATTACACTAAGTATTTTTAGTTTTTTTCATATAGTTAAAGGAAAAAGTTTGTCTTGGTCTTTTTTATACAATAAAATATAATCAAATTTTATGTACTTCTTAATGGCACTAATGTATAGCCCTTAAGCTTTATGATATAACACATAATATGATAATGATATAAACATTCTTATAATAAAAAGACATGTAGTAGTAAAGCAATTTTTTATTAAAACTTTTATTTTTAAACTTTTATAAACGTAATGGACTAATAATATATCCAAAATAATAAATATTTCTTTAAATATACACATTTGAGCGCCTTTAACATAAAAATTTGTGTATGTTTCTTTCAAATAAAAACAACCCTTAGTTTTCGTTTGCGTGAACTTCAATAGCATTTAACTCTTGTTACTATGTTATACTTTGCTTAATTAAACATTTTCAACCTTTTAAAAATTTATTTATAGCCTAAATCCACATCGATTGTAGAAATATATTTATTATAACTGTAAACATAATCATTAACATATTAAGACAGATATAGACGTCAAATGGTTTTTTTGATAAAACAGTGTAAATAATTAGACATACAGATAAAATATATCCATTTTTAAGAACGACTTTAAAGATTTCGTTGTTTTTTAAGTAAAACAAAATAAATATGATTTATTATTATTGTTTTTAGAAAAATGTGCATGTAAATAAATTATTAAAAGGAGGTATAAATGGAGTCAGAGTTATCGGTATAAAGTGTACAACACTAACTGTCAGTTATAACGGCGTTACGATTGGTGAAGAAAATAGTTATCCAACATTGACAATATTGGTTTCAAGAGTACCAAAACTACGCCCTAGGATTCGATTGACTAATGTTAGACGTAAATATTGAATAGAGATTGCCGTCAAGAGTAGGGCCCCAGGTCGAAGTTGAAAAAACCTCGCCTTATCCTCTCCTTCAACTTCCAATTCCATGCAAAATATATTAAACTATATTAAACACTAAAACGACGACACTTTTTAAAAGTTAAAGTAACACGCCTCCACGTCACGCTAAGTGCATCCGCCATCCTCCAATGAATTTATGTATGATTGAATTATACGTTGTACGCATTTATCGAGTGTATATTTATATCCCAATCTTAACACTGGGTTCCCTCTGCCTACCCTGCTGTGTGCGGCATACAGTGTGACGTTGATTTATTTGATTTTAGGAAAGCTGATGCTCTGACAGCTAATTCCCCCAGGCATAGCCCAATTATCGAAACAATGACAACGTATTTAAATCGGCAGAATCAGTGAGAAAATAAAAATATTTCATTCCCCGAGTGGGGATGGAACCATCGCGTTTAAAATCAGACGATGTTTTCTAAATTCTATTCTATAATAGAATACTTACTTGTCAATAATATTCTGTATGAGTAGTGAATCATCGCTGCTCCACGTGCCGTTAATGGGCTCGCAGTTGTAGAGGGCGCAGCAAATGGCAAATGGCGGCGGCGACTGCGCTAAGGCCGGCGGGATCAGACGTAATCTGGAAAAGATTACTTTATAATATCCTCGACACAATGTAAGGATACAAAAGTTACGTTTATATTTGTGTAAGGTAAGTCAGAGTGAACTAAAAATATTGGCAGTATTAATTTTGCTTCATTTAAGTTCAGTTATAATTCATAATAATAGATGGTTATGCAATTATTAATCATGATATTAATATTTTATTTCCTCATAATGTTAATTTATAAAATAATTAATATTGACAAATTAAACACTTACGAAAATAATTATGTAGAAGAGTTTAATTGTAGAATAGAAAAAATAATAATTAATAAATATTGTAATGTTATAATTTACTTACTTATCAATAGAAACAGTTAGAGTGCTGCCAAAGTCGATACAAAACACGTGAAAGATGGGCTTGTTTGCATCTTTTCGATCAATGCTCATTACACTACATCTCTGCCAGAAATTGTCCACTTTGTTGAAGACTAAATAAATTTTACCTACACAAAAAAATATTACTTATTAAAATTATGCGTTTTACTCTAAATATCGACACCATGCTGAAATTTTAAATGTAACATGGATATTGTAAGATTGTAATTTATTTACTTTGTATTTGTTTACTTTTTATTGTAATTTATTTAACGAAACAATATTTTTAAAAAGCAATCCAGCGGAACGGCACGAACAACGGACGTGGTGGAGCGGAGGAAGAAAAAGAGAGATATATTATCTTCCCTCAACAGAAAGAGAAGTACCTTCGTGAGCGTGCGCAGGCGAGGGGCGCGGCAGGGCAGCGGCGTTGCGTAGGTCGCGCATGAGGCGCTCTACGCGTGGCTGGAAGCGCGCGCGTTGCACATATAGCTCGTGCGGGGACACGATATGCGAGATGTAGATCAGTTCCTGTGCACCTGATAAAAATCAATTATTTTATTTAGATTCATGCTAAATCCCGCACAAAACACGGTAGACATAAGGAAACTAGTAAAATACTTTTTAGAAAACATATAAAAAATTAAACGTAGCGGAATATGAACCCGCGCCTCTCGGGAGCCATCCAAACCGTTCAAATTTTCATATCAATCAATGCGTTCGGTTAGAATACTTGTGAGAGATGTTGGAGTTCTGCTTTTTCTTTGAGCTTTTAACCCAAATTCCCATCTGAGATCTTAACGGTGGAACTGGCTGTTGTGGCCTTTTAAACAATTCTGTGAATTTTTACAGAGTATAGTCATCACATTTCTCTGTGGACAGTTTCTGTTGGACGGGTATTATTTTCATTCTCATGTATCACTTTCTTAAGTTCTCTAGCTGCTCTGTTGTACTCTTATCTTCTTGGTGTCTTGGTTATATAGAATATTGCATCAGCTACATCCATTTCTTTTTTAGATTTAGTTCTGTGTTTTTTGTCTAGATACTCTGCAAATGCTTCCCAATCGGTTTTATAGGTATATAAGATTGATTAGGGTTCTCTGTGAATTATTTTTTGTTTTCAATCGTGATTTTAGTTGCTTGCAAGTAGTCTTCCCAGATCTGAGTGACTGTGTAATGTTTAATATTTTCTTTAATTAATTTGGCTCTGCCACTATGACAGGTGCCATCCGGATGATTAGTATGATATGTAATAACCCCTCAGTTTAAATGTTTTTTTTTTTCATTAATATATGTAATATTAGCATGATGTCAATTTTGGTGGCCTGAAATATAACTTTTAGTTCTTTTTTATGGGACCTAGCTCATTCGCATTCCATGCTCCAATTCTTAAGAAAGTCATTATTTCTTATAGATTATTGTGGTCATGAGGTTTATTAGTGCCCCCATTTTTTGCATCAACAAAAGTGTAAGTTACTTTTGTGCTTTTTAGTGACTAATTCTAGTACCATGTTTCATATGTAGTGTGGGTTTGAGCTGACTGAACTTAATTAAATCCTGAGGACTCTAAGTTCTTATTATCACATCTTCCTTTACAATTATTACCTGGTACCTGGCTGTTCTATCAATGTCTCTCGATAGGTTTTTCTTTCAATATTGGTGGGCTGTGGTTGTTGTTAAGATCCGTGTATCAAAGGCATTCAGTTATCGCTGTCTAAGCAAGGTCATTATTGATATAGTATGACTTTTTTATTATACAAATTAATTATTTACTTTATCATAACATAGATAGACAAAAAATTGGCTTTAAAATATACAAATTATTTTTAAAAGTGAAATGTAAAATATTGAAAAAATAATACATATATTATATTTTATTAGGATATATTGTAGATTTATAATATGCCTACGAATTTCAAATTATATTTATCTAACAGTTACTCATTAATTAATGATAACCTAAGTAATATAAACTACTGAGTGAGTGCATTCTTTAATAAAAAGTATGTTATAAACCAAAGTATATAGTGTAACATATACATCTTATAAAATTTGAAAAATTCTATTTAATTTAATTTAAACTTGATTTGCGAAATGGGATATTATCATAAATCTTTTCATAATCTTTTTTGTTGGTTACATGATTTTGCTTAAAAAATGCTGTCTTCTTCCTAGATTCACTATAAATTTATATTCATTAAAGAAAAAAAAAAACACAAAAAATATCTACTATACTATCACATAAGGCTATCTTTCTCTAAAACACGTTATGCATATTTTATGAGTTTAAATGATAAACAAGTTAAACAATATGATTCAATTGTAATATAAATATAATAAAGATTAAAAAAAAAATATTGAGACAAATTTCAATTTTATACATTTATCTAAAAAATAAAAAAATTGCGAAATATTTTATTTATGAGGAAATTTTACCTTCAACCAGTGGCATGGGTAGGTCATAATCGTAATCATTTGGATTGCTGGGTTGCGACATTGGTTTGGTTGCATCTATAAAAAAATACATACAATAACCTGTATTATTTTGAATTACATGCTGAAAAAAGAACAAGACCCAAAAAATTTTAACTGTTATTGAGCAAAAATTGTATAAAATTTCTTGTATATAAGATTGTGTACTTCTTATTTAAATTCTGTTATAGATAACGATAAGTGGAGAAATTTATAGTAAAGCGTGTGGGCTTTTTAAAAAATAATAAAAAATATATTTACCTAAGATAATTTTAATTAAAAATAATAGAAATTAAAACATAAAAGCTAATAAAATTATTAATGAAGCAGTTAAATTATAAACAACAGAATTGTACTCGCATGCATAAATAACCGAGATAGGAGTCACATTACTTTCCTAGAAGGCTTATGAAGCATTTGTTTCTAATAGGAATAATCTTTGTGTAACATAAATCTCCATGCAGAAATACTAACAACATAAATAACTAATATAATAGAAAGTACGTATAAATATTTCGATACTTGATAATACCGCATTGGCTTATATGCACTCCCAAGAGATGCAGGTTCGATTCCCGATTTGTAAATTTTTTTTATTTAAAAGTTCTAAAATATTTTATCTATTATTATAATTGAAACCCGCCATGATCCAAAGAGTGTGACTGCAAACGCGACAGGTCGTGGGTTCGGTTCCCACTCGAGGAAATTAAATATTTAATATAGAAAATATTCTTCCCTTTGGTAATGAGCAAAATCCATAGTCTTCCATAATTCGGCAGAAAGTGAACAGAGGGAGGGAACAGAGTGTTCTAACACTAGGTGTCGATATATTTATTCATATGTTTATCATTCATGATACAATTGGTGTATAACATTTAAACTCACATGAAAGATAACTTTTCAATGAGGAGTCACTTGTAATAGAGTTGATTGATGAACAAGAACCACTCTTGTTGCGAAATTTAGGCATTTTTTCCAAAAAATTAATTGGTTTCACAGTTTCTTTCATTTCTTTTGTTTTTGTCTTATTCGTTTGGCGTACGTCTGTTTGAATATAGAAATATTGAATAATACACATAGGTTTATATTGTAAAATATAGGATATATAATATATAGAGCCGTGGCGCAGCGCGACTGTACAGAAGACGTTCATGGCTTTGATTGCCACTAGGGAATGAAACAAATAATTTTATTTTTATCTTCTCTCCAGTAAGAATCTATGCAACGTTGAGTTCCCCAAAACAATACACAAAGTCTCAAATTAAAAATTAAATTAATATTAAACCAGCTCCACGCTTTATCCTGCACACGGCAGTGTTAACACATTTTGTTCCCCATTTTTCGCCGAAATCTGGAGGCATTACATGTTGAAAGGCAGAACTCAACGCTGCACTATGCTTCGACACCAGAGCGAAAAAATTAAAAATATAAATTTAAATAAATATTTCATTTTCTCGATTGGGGATCAAACCGACAACCAGTCGCGCTTACAGTCGCTTGCTAGTGCGCCACGAATGGTCTGGGAAATTTGAACGAAAAGCGATGAGAGGAATGTCTTAGCACTATGCTCTCTCTAGACATATTTTTCTTTAGGCTTCACTATGTGATGCTAAACAGAAAAAAAAAAAACGAAATATATCAGAAGTTAACGTTGCTTTTGATGGTTAATTTTTATATGTGATAAATGTCCACTGGTGTTTATTTTTTTACTGCCACATTCAGACTAAACAAAGTGCAATATGAATTCACTTTCCCAAGTGGGAATCGAACCCACAACGGTTGTTCCAGGCTACTTAGGTCATACCTTTGGTTATTTCAGGGGGATACATAACAGAAAGCGGTGCGGCTGGTATACTGATATCGTTTTTAGTCAATTCATCTGTTGTATAGAGATTGTATTCTTTCGAATGTTTAGTATTGCCTTCCAGTTTCATATAATTGCTGATTGAGGAAAGTATATCTTCATTTATCGTAACACTGTAATAAAAAATTATACTAAGATATTAATTCTTGTGTTTAAAATATTATAATAATCATAAAATATTTATTAGTAGTAGCTACTTGCTATATCAATTTCATAGAATACTTGTATATGTTTTTTTAAATACAATACTTGTCACTATTTAAAGTGTAGACATAATTATGAATATTTTTAGTTATATAATTAAAATAATACTATTTAACAAAAAAATATTAGATGTATGATTCCCATTTAGGGAATTTTCACAAAATGCGATATTATATTCCACTACTTTCTACTAACAATCTTGGTAATTGGTAAAAAAGTACAACACACAACAATATGTGTATGATTTTTTATTTTCATGTTTATAGCTTTACACAATAACCGGCATATTATAGTACCCTACTACGGTAGGCAGACGGAACCTGTGAATGAGGGAGGGGGTGTCAAGGCACTCTGTACAGCCTTAAGAGACTTAGATTTCCTACTTACTGCAAAATTCTTAAAGCATTGCGTCATAGTTGGTGGAACTCAACGTAGCGCTGTGCCTCACTACCAGTGCATTCTTTCATAAAAAGTATGTTATAAACCAAAGTATATAGTGTAACATATATATCTAATGTAATAAAAATATTAAATATTTCATCCCCCCGAGAGGGAGTCAAACCCACAACTGCAGCGCTTATCACACTTTTGTCCTTCTAATGCATTCCTAAACTAATAAAATAGACTTACTCCAAAGTATTTTCTGCTTGACCTTCATTAAGATACCAAGGGATTTTTACAATTTCCTTAGCATCATCCAATATGGCAGATAGATTCATCTAAAAGAATAATTTGTGTTTTATTTATAGTAGTATTTGTATTTTATTTTTAGTATTTCTAATAATATAAAGAAATTCTTAGTTTTTTGTGTATACATTTTAGTATAATGATTAAAGTTTCTAGATTTTCATTTTTCCTGATGCAAAAATTAAAATAATTCATCCACTGAATGGGGATTGAACCCACAACATTTGGCTTAGATTCATTCACAAATTCTGGATAAATTCAAATTCAAAATATTCTTTATTTAAATACACTATTACTATAGGCACTTTTGAATTGTCGAATAAATATTTGTACAATACTATTACTGTACAAATATTTATTCGATAGTACTGCTTTTCTATAAAAGCAGTACTATCTATTTATTACTTTTTTATTTTAATATCATAATTTTTTAATGATAAATCAAGGAAAAATTTTGAAGAATGGCATAGTAAAACTGCAATAATTTAGTTTTTTTAACTTCACCTTGTATCCCATATACAGCAAGAAGAAGGGGCTTAGGGGACCCATTGTTAAGATATATAAGACGAGATAGGCGTGTTGAGTGGTACATACATACATATATATATGTAATAAATTATTTGATTATTAAATTGCTTCACTCACCTCTTTCAATTTATTTGGGTCCAGGGTATTTATAATATTCAAAGTTTTCATTGCTCTCGTAATATTCTGCGTGATATTTTGTTTGGCTTGCTTCAAGGAATCTAATTCTGAAAACTTCAGTTTCAATACTTCTTGTGTTATTTGTTCCTTTTGTTTTTGTATGATCGAATTGATTTTGGAATAGTGTTGATCTATTTTATTAATTAAATTATTGTAATGACTAGCTCTTATGCCGCCATCTTTGTTTGAAAGTATGTGGCCCACATCCTGTTAATATAATTTTTATTACACAATTTTTACAAATGTAAATACATATTTAAATATGTAGTCTCATTAAAAAAACCATAATAATAAATAACATATTGTCCACTAACATACTCTTTAAGACAATTTATAAACTTCAAATGAAACCTCAGCCGAAAGTAAATTTCAGAGAACTTATTTATTTTACATATTTTTCAATGAATAATACTTACAAATGCAGTTTTTGTAAGACGTCTGAATATTTCATCCACTTGTGGACTGATGTTAACCAGATCGGCCAAACATTGTTCATTCTAAAAATGTAATTATCTTTTAATATCTGAACTAAGCAAATACTGTCATAAGAATCTTAGAATTACAGATAAACTATTCAATCAGTTGTGTGAGTCAGGGGCACAAAGTGTGACTGTAAGCACTATAGGTTGTGGGTTCGATTTCCTCTCGAGGAAATGAAGAATTTAATATTTCCATTACCTTTGTTCTAGTATCTAGGCAAAGCGCGGCGTCGGTTATGCCACGCCTCTAAATTTCTTCAAAAAATTAGGAACAGAGTATATACACACTAAGTGCGATCACCAGGTTTGAAGCTACACTGCCTGTACAACATGAAAAATTAAAAATGTGAACTAAAAGTACAGACCACTTCTTGAATTAATTTAATGTCATGGTTTTTGCACGACTTCTCTCTTCCGACCATTAAACAGTCCATACAAATACACTTAGAACAGTCTTTGCAATAATAGTCTAACGGCTTATCTTGATGAAGTTTACAATTATTCTTTTCCATATGTCCTTCTAAAAAATATACTTCAATACCTATAATTTATGTTATAAGCTCTATATTATAAATATTTAGCTTTAGAATATGTTCACCTAATGCATTAAAACTTTTATATACTTACCTATGTTTTTTAGCACATGATTTTTGAATATAATGAAATTTTTGTGGCTTTTATTGAAACAATTGTTGCAGACTATAATACTACACTGTTCACACTTTTTTGTTGTATGTCCATGACACTCAATGCACATTCCTGATATTGAGAGAGAGAGAGAGAGAAATTACATGAAAACAAATTTACACTACTTTAATTTATGAGGATTTCCATGTGAAGCATAGTTATAAAAGTTAGTTTCCAATTCTGGTTTACTTTTAAATATTTTAGACCTACATTTATAGGAGTTGAGGACTAAAATTCAAATTCAAATATTTTTATTCAAAATAAAAAGTTACAAGTTTTATTTTTTGAACATCAAATTTAACACCGGTTCACAAAAATTTGTGACAATGATACCTTTGAAACAGACTGGAACGAGCATTTCATTCCCAAGGCGTGTTATCATTTATAAAATCATTAATTTGGTAATAATCTTTAACACACAAATGTCTTTTCACAATTTTTTTAAATCGTGATATAGAAAATTCTCTGACGTTTTCTGGGATCCTATTGTAAAAGCTTACACATTGTACACATAAAAGAATTACGGATTTGATGCAATCGGGTCACAGGTGCACTAAGTTTAAGCCTATTTCTAGTATTACTCCCACACAATAACAAAAAGTAAGAAATAAATACACTAGTGGAGTAAATTATATGAGTAATGTAAAATGTAGAGTAGTGTAAAATGGGGTTTTAGCAGCATTTTATTTAAATAAAATGTATTTTATAATTATTTTTTTTATATTATGAACTTTTAAGATTTTTTTTCTATTTGTTGTCTTAAAACCACTAATTCTGTGCAGATAATTCTTATAAAGTTCTATAATAGAATCTGGAATGCTCTATGTTTTAGATTATAAATTACTGACGGGAAACTTTATACTCCTTTATGCAAATATAATGCGGATGGACATAACTAGTATGAAATTAGGCACACCAAAATTTTTTGCTTCAGACTCCTTGGCAAATGTGAAATTTTAATAATGCACAAATTTTATGTATCATTAAATAAAAATTACTTTTGTATAAGTTTAATAAGAATGTAAACTTATTTAAACTTACCCTGGGGGGGTTCAGTACTTTTAATAATTTTTTTAATATCAATAAAGCATTCCTCTTCATTTTTATGTTTCACATCATTTTTGGACTGTAAAAAGAGTAATTAAAATTATTTGGGCTATTACCCAAATTATTGTTTGTAATTATAACATAATATTACCTCTGTTTGTTGCACAATGAGCTCACCCACCATATATATATTAACAGGAAATATTGAATACAGAGAAATTTTCTTTTGACGATAACACTCTAAATCGACAGTCTCGATTTGTAGATCTTGACTGCAGGATTTACAAACGAAAGGCTCATCAAACTTAATTATGTTTTTGATACAATTTTCACACATTGTATGTCCACAAGGTAGAAATAATGGCATATTTCCATTTGCAGCAGCATCAATATCTAAAAAAAAAGATAAAAAATTTACAAAAAATCTTTATGATTCATTCTACAGTTGTGAACTGTTTTGTTATTCAACAAAATATTTAAGAACAATCATCAAAATACATAAAATGTCTATGTAATAATATGTAAAATAGTCTCACATACGTTTTAGTTGATAGAATTGACTGCAGCCTGGGCAATCCTTTTTTATTTTTATATCCATATTTTCGCTTTTCTGATAGCTTTTGTACAAATTGCCGGCATTAAACAAATCTGTTGAAGTATCTAATAACGAATTCTAGTAATTAATATGTGAAACATAGCTTAATGCATTTAACAATTACATAAACAATAATAATATTCTGTTATAAATAGCGTATTAGATATTAGTAATGTTTATTACTTGAAATTTATAAAACATATATGTTCCTTGTTATAAGATATTTGTGATCAATTTGTGATTCTGTTTAACATCAACGAATCAAGTTGAAACTTGTATCAAGAATGTCAAGAATCAACCAAGGAACATATTTACTAGGCAGTGTTGCCAGCCTTAGGAGAGCAAAAAACAAACAGAGTAAAATACAATTATTCATTAATAATTATGCAACTACTTTTATAGTGAAGATAAAGTTACAAAAATGAGATGTAACCAAAATATTATTAATTTTATTAAAATTATAAATTTTAACAAAATTTTCAATTTCACGGCATTAGACGTTTACGTAATAATTTGTTTAGAGTTATGTACAAAGAAAAAAACTCTCAATAATATCACTTCACTGTTCGTCTGCTTCTATGTTTATCAAGACTGTTTATTTTAGTAAACCAGTACCAGTGACAGAAGGTACAGCTCAAGGGTCAGTCTTGGGCCCATTGCACTTCTTATCTTATGTCAACGAGATGAGCAACTGTATCAAACATTGTTCATGCTATCAGTTTGCAAATGATACATGTCTGCTAGCTGCTAGTAATAATCCAGATAAAGCCACACAATTGCTACAAAAGTATTTTAACAGCCTTTTAATGTGGTGCCATGATGCAGGACTATTAAATTTGACTTTTAGAAAATACTTTAAGAATTAGGTACTCTGGACGACCTACGGACCGACCCTTTAGCGAGGCGAACGGACACAAACACGAAAAACACTTCTTCCTCCATGTTCCCCCAGAATTCTAGACGTTTTGTTGAGTACTTAAAGTTTGTCTTTTCAAATATCGGAAAAAACTAAATATAATCCCCAAGTGAACATCGAATCTACAACCCTCATACTTGCTGTCAGGCACTGTCACATGATGGCCTCAATTCTGCAGTTACGTCCTTATCGCAAGATGTATCCAATGTTAGTAGGTATTATTACTTTTAAATTAAGATTGCCATCGTAATTTAATGGTGAATAGGTACATATTTTTTAGTTATCAATTTCCTCACTGATGGATAATAATTATAATTGCTCATCAATAAAGTTTAGAGGTCAATTTAATTGTATTTTAGTATGAGTTTTGATGTAAGCGTATGGTCAATTGCTGAGGTAACATTGCGCGCTTGGCTGTCTCCGAAAGAGCACGCGAGTATCGAACTCTTGCGCAATTGTAACTTGGCGACTCGTCGCGCGTTTTACTCTGTCCTTTATGAATACCGTCAATTATTCATTTAAAATTGTCGTGACCATCCTCAACGCAGTGACATAGTGTTTCATTTATCATGATTTTGTGATTTTTCTTTAACTTTCTTATTGACTTTCAAGATGTATAAAAGAAAAGTTCGTATTTTACCTGTAGTGTTCATATCTTTACTTACAGTAATAGGTGAGGTTTTGTTTTAAAAATATTTCTTTACAAAGGTGATATCTTTTTAGTGTAAAAAGTTGAAATATAGCGCTCTATATAAAGCTTTGCGATGGATATACCTGAACAATGTGACTACACAAACAAGCGATATCTATGAGGGAACCATGACAAAAATGTTACAAAATAGTGAAAATTTTTTTTTTTAATGTAACTACATATTTTAAAATATTTGATAGTAATATGTATACCGTTTATTTGATAATATATAGACACCCCTTGTCTATTTTAAATACGAGAGAACTGAAGTTAACTGAAACCTTTATTATTTTATATTTTATAAATAAAATATTAATATATATTTCCACCGAATTATAATTATATTTTTTTGTGTGCATATTTCCTTACATAATCTTAAGTAAAAGTAAAACTCATGTGCAGATTGATTTCATTATGTAAATCATATAATTATTTTGATATTAGCTGGAATATATTCATAGAAGTTCGTTATATAAGAAAAAAATAGCAGATACATATTTTTCATTTAGGTACCTAAGTAGGTATTTAAAGTTATATATCCACTTCATTGCTCTAGTATCAAGGCAAAGTGTCGCTATGAGTTCCGACACTCAGCACGCAATACTACCAGAATTCAGCGGAAAGTACGGAACGGAGTGTCTTAACACTAGGTTCCCTCTGCCTACCATGTCATGTGCTGGACACAGCGTAAAGACTTTTTTGTTTTTTTTAATTTTATATTTTTTTATGAAATAAGAGAAGATAAGTAAGTAGTTTATAATTTTTATATTTTGTTTTAGGTAACGGAATTATTGTATTCTTGTGCATTAAAGCAATCGCAATTTGAATGTAAATTGACCAGGTATACAACCTGTAGCGGTATATACCTACATTTCAAAACGTTTCTTTTCTAGGTTGTACAAGAGATGGTACACGAGTGAAGCGGTTACGAGCAGACAGTGCTGCGGTTCGGGAACCTGCTCAGGCTTTAGATGCGCCAGAACCTGAACCTAACATTGCACCAGCACCTATAGCCTTTATTAACCCTTCTGTCAAAGAGTACCTTGAACTTGGAATGGCCATACCGGGTAAGAATAAATTAATAATTGAGTAACATGGTGGTGTAGGAAGCAGCGTCTAATTGTAGGCAGTGGTTCAATTTCCTTTCGATTTTATAAAATTTTTTGGTTTCACGCTTTATCCCGCATATAGGGTAGGCAGAGATAACACAGTGTTAAGACAATCCGTTTCCCACATTTTGCCAAACTCCCGAGGCATTGCGTGTTGAGTGGCGGAATTCAACGTCGCGCTTTTAGCTTGTTACCAGGGCAAGGAAATTAAAATATTAAATATTTTATTCCTCGAGTGTCTCTGTCCCAAGAAAAATCAAATCCAAAACAAAATAAAATAATTCGAGGAAGTTCAACACCTGTATGCGTGTTTAAAAAATAAATACCAGATATTAAAATGAATGAATAATTTGTAAATTTTTAAGAGGCTAATCTTTTTTATTGTTGATGAAAAAGTAACGTCTTCATAGGACTCTTTTTTGACTTAAATAAAAATATAATGTAATTAAGATTTTTTGTCTAATCAAACAGGGTAACATTATTTATCTATTAAAATTTTAATTGCCAAGATTCATAAATTTAAGAACAAGTTTTTGATGTCTTTGAACCTCGTTTTTAGCTGAAAAATACTTTTTATATTGATACTAGTCATAACAAGGTCAAATTGAATATAATATGTATACCTATAAATTTATGTATATTAATTTATTATATTAATTATATACCTAGATATCCAAATCTGGACATATAATTATTATAATATTAGTCAATATGAAAATATAATTGTAGTATTATTATAGACTAGAAGTACGATTATACCTAAGTAATTTATAATAAAATATGTTTCTATATTTTAAAAAAAGATCCTTGTATCATCTACAATGACAAAAGTATTTTTTTATCAACTTGTGAAGATAATTCATTCCTAAAAATTTTTACTGCTTACAACTTTGAGAACTTTAGGAAGTCCTATATAACATAGAGTTTTGTTTATTTATTTACAAAATATTAGCCAGTATCTGTTACATATAT
>FAPP01014561.1:0-15732 GCA_001485965.1 Heliconius ismenius | reverse complement strand
TATCGTATCTCCCAGTCAGAAAAGTATCGATACAATCGACAGTATCGATTGTATTGCATTTGTCCGTTGTAGATAGTTATTTCACTTCTTGTGAAAAGTTTGACATATTTTACATAAAAAAAATCACAGAAAGGGAAAAGTTTGGCAAAGAATCAATCAATGTCAGCTAAACATTATTAAAAAAAATTTCAAAGAAGTAATATAAAAATATTACTGAGTTAAATATAATATAAAATGAATTCAATTGTTCATATCAAAATTGTTTATTTTTTAACCTAAAATGACTTTTAGTCTTTATTTATTTTGAATCAATAAGAAAATAATACACTAAGAATAATGTCGTCGTTAGAATAAAATCGTTTGCCGTAAACTCCCTTCGATTATTATTGAAAATCCCAGACTGGTCTGGATAGGCAATAAGCTCTCATAAACCAAGCCAAACATTCTGTTCACAAGCTTGTTTTAATAGACGCTCGGCAAGCAAAAACGTTAGTAAAACGCCGCATTAAATAAATATGACAAAATATTTGTACTGTAATATACTTCTTGTTTTTTATGTAAAGATAACATATAAAGTAAAATCGAATAATTTTAATTTAATACTAAAACAAATCTTTGTATTAAAGCAAATTTATTTTAAACAAAAACTAAATAATTGTCAGTGAGTTGTTAGCCGTTAATGATATATTTTTAAATGGCAACATTTTTTTCCGGAAACGAAACCAATGTGCTGCCAGTGCGCTGTTCGTTTTCGTTCGCTGCCGCTCATTCTTATTTTACATCGCCATCGCCATCTTTCTTTTCCCAGGCTTGTCGGCAGGGAGGTAAGTTAGAAAAATGTATATAATTACTTTGTGTTAAGTGGTAATGCTTCACAAATATTATAAATCAGGTTTATATTATTTGGAAAATTCTTACATTATTAAATATTACATATGATTATATCGCAGTTTTCGGAATACAATGAGAGGACCATGTGGTCGGCGTTCAAAAAGGAATTGATGGGAACTGCGCATTATGTTTTGTGATTAAAACTTGAAGTACACTAATAAATCTTAATTTATATGATTCAGTGACTTCTAAGGATTTTCTAAAATGTATACGGATTTTTAGTGATATTTAATTAAAGCCGGCTAGGGGCAACGTGGCGCAAAAACCGCTAAGTTTTTTTTTCATTTTCTTGTAGTGAAAACATGAGTACCGTGGAACGAGCCGGTGATGCGACATCAGAAGCAGAGTCTGGAGATGAGGAAAGAATCGTAGGTGGGGAGGAATTGGCAGCACAGTTTATGAAAAGGTAAGAAGTTAACATTAATATGCGCCTTAAAATAAACTTCTTGTTAAGTATCGGTGAATAAAGGAAAGCACGTGTTCAAGTGTATACAAATGAGGTGATTTTAGAATTTAACGTGTGATATTAACTGAAAATCAAGTACATATTAAGACCTATATTAGTTGTGCTGGTTAGGGATTCATGTAGTAACCGAGTGCTTAAATTATGTACGATTAAGAAAATTAAAACACAAGTTTAGTCATCTCCAATTGAGTCATCCTGATTATTCAATTATAGACATTCCCTGTTGCCATAGAGCAAAGCCGGAAGATTTATTAAGTCTGATGTATCATTTAAGGGCCTGTTCAATTGATTATTGTAATTAAGTAAAATTTTTACATTATAAAATATATTTAAGTGATACTTTAATCTAAGAAATAATTACCAATTTTTAAATATTTACTTTGGTTGCCATGGAAACACATTAAATGCTTTAAAATGTTAATTTGTGACAGTAAAAATATTATTTGCGAAAATAGTTGTTTGTTACTGTTGTAAGTGCAAACATGGAAATGAATATGTATTGAGTAAATATTGCAAATAAATTCAATATGTTTCGTGTATTTGAATTTTTTTCTGCTTAGTATAACTTTAAATACATGCATACGTAAGTGTATTTAACATTTTTAAATATGAGTAAAAAAAAACAAAAACTACATATTAATTGTTAGTATTATGACAGTAATCTTTTTAAGTCACATTGAGAACAAATGAAATAAGAAAACGAAGCCTGAATAAACTAAATTAATATATTCAGGAACGCACCTGCAACATCACTGGTTCAACAGTTACAAAGGATATACATACGCTCTAAAACATTACCCTGTTTTTGGGCTTCGCCGAAATCGGGTAAAAATATATTAAAACTTTTCGTTTCCTGCAAATACAAAATTGATGATGGGTCCCACCATTAATCTCTCTAAATAACCAGGAAGTGAAAAAGAAAATGACGCGTCATTAAATCTTAAAAAACTGAATAAAAAATGTAGGAAAATTTGATACCATTTAGCACAAAAGAAACTCGTATCATACGATCTGTATTGCTTATAAAAAGTATGTCCCGACTGAGATTACGGGTCATTGAACTAATGAGTCACTTTACGCTCTACTTGATCCGCAAGGCAGCACGATCGTCTGGACGCCCTGTGCCTGACAACGATGATGATATGAAATGATGCTAAAAAAATTCTATTGTACTTGGGAAGTCCAATTGATGGATTTTTTTTATTTAAATCTATAATATATTTTTTTTACCTTCACGCTGTATCCCGATCATAACAACTAGGTAGGTAGAGGGAAATTGCGAACCTCTTTTTCCCATTTTCCACTGAATTTTGGAGGTATTGCGTGTTGAATGACGGAACTCGACGTCGCGCTTTGTCCTCGACATCAGAGCGAAGAAATGAAAATTTTTAAATGTCATTTCCTCGAATGGGAATTGAACCCACAACCTGTCGAGTTTACAGTCACTGTCTGAACCTACCTGTACTTATAAAAATGTAAGTTATATAAAATTGTGAACATGTTTTTTGAAATGATTAAGTTACGACACATTTTGTTCTTGACCTTGAATGCGTAACTAATTGATATATGACTACACATGACTTTATAATAAAATAATTTGTAAATGTTATCTTTTATTTTATTTATTTTTTTGATTTAATTATACATATAAAAATAAAAGGACATCGTAACTATATGTCGCGTAAGAATCTTTTATTAATACAATTGTTGTGGTACAATTACAGTAGGCACTAACGTTTAAAATAAAAATATTATACCCTAGTTTCATAAAGTGCAGTGTTAAGATCCGCAGACCCCAATATACAATGATAAATAACTGTTTACATCCTTAACCATCTTAATGATTTATCAGGTGATAATTTACAAAGATGTCTTTGTAAAGATGTGATTAAGATAGTATAAACCTTATAAAAATCTATAAGATATTTGTATTTGTGAAAATATTCTCTTACAAAAATTATCAGGCCTGTTTAATACCTAGTCATACTTCCACTCTAAATTGTATTATAAATCTGAAGAGTTACTTTAGTTCTACTTTCTTATCTCAGGGAACTATTGGTTAGGGTTGGAAAAATATGTTTGTGCAGAATAGTCCATTTGTATATGACGTCTTTATATAGGCTATGTTACAAAAAAAAATGAATATATTTTTTTGTATGTTTTTAATAATGTACGTCACGAGTTCCACACGGAACTACCCAATAAAACGTAATCGTACAACTAAAATACACGCGTTGAATCGCGATGGAATCACCGCCGCCCGTGGAACTAGGGCGTGCGATAAATTAACATGCATGTTTACGTTACGCCGGTGGATTTAAACATTTTTTTTCACATGTTTACGCATGATTGCCTAACGTAACGTATTTAGTTACTATTTTATTTAAATATGCTTGTAAAAATAGTCATTACGTCTAGACATTGTAATGCAGTGGGACAGCGTGCTTATATGATGACGGTTGTGGGTTCCGATTCCTATTTGGGAGGATAATTATATGAATTTCATTGACCTATTCTAGTATCGCCACGCGACACTCAATATTTCGAAATTTTTCAGTAGACTAAGCTATACATATTATTAAGAAATCTAAAAAGTAATAACATTTTTTTTATCCATTTTATAGTGGTATCACCCACAATGAAATGATAACTGCTATCACAAACCAAATCCACGCCGAGGCGATTGCGTCCCTACCACCCAATGTTCGTCGAAGAATCCGCGCTTTAAGATCCTTGCAGAAAGAGTTTGTAGAAATTGAAGCCAAGTTCTATTCTGAAGTACATGCGTTAGAATGCAAGTACGAGAAACTGTACAAGCCCTTATTTGAAAAGGTAACTTTTATTTAACTAAAGAATTACAATTTTTTTTCAGCAGCTACAAAAATATAAGATTTAATATTAAAAACTTTAATTTTTTTCCAAAATTGATAAGTAACTAAATTATTAATGTATTTTTTGTGTGTAAATGATGACACCTTTCACCACTTACTGAAATCACCGTGAATGATTTCCTTAACATGCATCACCAACTGAGGCTTATTAAATTACATTATTATTCAAATAACACATTTTTCCTTTATATTAAATGTATTGGCTTCTTTCAGCGTGCTCACATAGTGAATGGTGGGTATGAACCAACAGATGATGAATGTCTAAACCCATGGCGGGATGACGCCGAGGAAGAGGAACTCGCTCGTGCCGTACAAAGTGCGGCTATCACTGAAGGTGATAAGAAGGAGGAGGAAAATAAACTTGTTGAGTTAGTATTTATACTAATTTAGGCCTTGCTAAAAATTTGTGTTAATTAACAACTTTTTATATTATTATACGATTTTAGTTATATTACTGAATATTATATGTTATACTGAATATATAGAATATATACATTAAAATAAAGAAAAAAATGCTCTTTTGAAATATTAGATATTAAAATTAAATGATGACACATTTCACCACTTACTGAAATCACCGTGACTGATTTCTTTAACATGCATCACCAACTGAGGCTGCCTATCTTTTAAATATTGAAACTTTATTATGTTAATTATTTATTTTAATAAGGTTTTTTTACCTTTTAGGCCACCTATGGACCCCAATGTCAAAGGAATTCCTGACTTTTGGTACAACATATTCAAAAATGTCTCAATGTTATGTGAAATGATGCAGGAACATGATGAACCTATTATTAAATCTTTGCAAGATATAAAAGGTCAGTTTTATTTAAGTTTTTTTTCTATTATACCTTCGCTCATCCACTATCCACATCAAAAAAGATATGTCGAGTTATATAAATATCTAAAAAAAAATGTATGTAATATGTCACTTATTTTACTTAAAATAAATAAAGCTTTTTATATTAGAGATAGCTTTACCCATGTTTCTAAATATTCATAGTAAAGAAAAATTCGTGTTAAAAGTGGTTAATAATGTATTTCACTATATTCTTAATTTTCTATTAATTAAAAGTTAGATAAACACTCAAAAGTAATATAATTGTGTTACAGTGCAAATGTATGAAGACCCCTGCGGTTTCACTTTAGAGTTCCACTTTGCGCCAAATGACTACTTTACCAACACAATTCTCACTAAAGAATACTCCATGAAGTGTAAACCTGACGAGGAGAGCCCCCTGGAGTTTGAGGGACCCGAGATTTATTCATGCAAGGTTTGTCTGGACTTGTAAGACATAGTGTAATTATTTTTTTATAGGACAGTTTTCGAATTGTGACCTTCCTGAAGTTATCTGTAGATGGCGTGACCTTCCTGAAGTTAGCTGTAGATGGCTGAAGTTCAACATTCTAAAACTCTAAACTTAATTTAAGAGCTGCCACAATTAGTAGGCCCTAATGTATGTTACAATTGAAAAAAAAATCATAGCAGTCTGCCGCCTATTGCGTGATACACAGATTGCGTGAATCTTTCAACACTAGTTTCTATTTACTTCCCTTTTATACGCAGGATAAAGAGTGAAACTAAAAAAAAATTTTAAAGTCCTATTAGTAAAGTTGGGCTAACAGTGTAAAAAATGATTGTGGGTTTTATCCTTGCTAAAAAAATAGGTTTAATTTCTCTGATCTGCTAAGACAAAACATTTATATTGATCTTCTGCCACTTAATACAGAATGTTAAAAAATAAAGATTAAATTATCATATGCCAGTTTGTTACTGGGAAAATGTTAGATAATATTAAAAAAACTATATTTGGATTGCTTCTAAGAGGCGCGGGTTCAATTTGTGCTACGTCCAAATTCTAAAAGTGTTTTTGCTAAGTATGGGATAACGGTTAAAAAAATGGGAAAAATATATATTGTAAACGTGTATTGAAATTACTCATAGGGTTGTGAAATAAACTGGAAGAAAGACAAGAATGTAACGGTGAAGACAATAAAGAAGAAGCAAAAGCACAAGTCGCGTGGCTCTGTGCGCACCATCACCAAGTCTGTGCAGGCCGACTCATTCTTCAATTTCTTCTCCCCACCCCTCATGCCTGATGACCCCAACTCAACCCTGGCTTCTGATACTCAGGTGATTTTTATTATGTATATGATATAGTTATATTTCGTCATTTTTTTTCTCTTTTGTCCATAACATTATGTGAAAATAGATGTAATTCAAAACTGACAACTGACAATATTGGAACAATTAAAAATATCTATTATTTTATTTACCATCCACATAGTTTTCTATTTGGTACATGTCCTGCCAAGAGATACATAAATATCCTTTATCCCGTAAAAATGCTAAATACTTATGTATGTCTTAGTTTCCGATAAATTATGGACAAACATTACACTTACGAAATTTAGCATGCTAGCTGCAGTCTAAATGTATATTGTATAACAAAATAT
The DNA here is from genome assembly GCA_001485965.1 of Heliconius ismenius. Taxonomy (NCBI): domain Eukaryota; kingdom Metazoa; phylum Arthropoda; class Insecta; order Lepidoptera; family Nymphalidae; genus Heliconius; species Heliconius ismenius. The sequence goes on along the minus strand of FAPP01014561.1, from coordinate 9,027 downwards.
AATTTGGTTCAATCAAGTTAATTATGAGCTTAATCATTCATTGTAACTTTTTTGTCCGAAATTACAATTTGAAATGTAGCTTACACACTCACTTAACACTAGAGTCTCTTTGTCCACCCTGCTTGTGAAAATGGGTGAAGCAAATTCATAATTAAACACGAAACACGTGACATTTCAGGCGCTACTGACTGCTGATTTCGAAGTGGGCCATTATATCCGCGAGCGTGTGGTCTCTCGCGCCGTGCTCCTCTACACGGGAGAGGGCCTCGACGAGGACGACGATGACGATTATGAAGAGGAGGTATGTAGACTTTTTATTTATACCTTTTTATATATATTATGTATAGCATCTGTGGAATGGAAGTGACTTGATTTGCCATAGAATTTTACAAATCGGTTTTTATGGGCAGAAATTGAGCTACATCACTTTCATTCTAAATGTGCCATTTTATATGTTTCGAGATTTTGTATGGAAAATATTTTTTTAATTCTTAACAAATTTATTTTGTACAAAATCTCCCTTGATCACACGTGATAGAAAACTTTTTCTATTATTATTTAAATAATAGCACTGTCTTTTAAATTGTTATAATAAAGCATGGTTTGTACCAAGTAAATTCTACAGCCATCTGTTAGTCTCGCTTTTTACACGCATGGTAGTTTGTGCTTATAGTTTTTAATTATTATTTTTTATGAAGATACATTTATATTGAAACACAATTATCTGACCAGTACCGTCTAATGATAAGTAAAGTAGCTTAATAATATAGTAGTAATAATAAAAAAGTTTTAACTGATATATGTTAGGCTACTTTTGTTTAAAATTAATTAAGTACAGAGTGAAACAAGATGGCCGAGAGGCAACTCGTGCGTGAGATCTTTAGATATAAATTTGTTAGTAAAGTGTTGTTTATAACTATTTATATTAATTAAATACATGATATTTAATATATTCTTATTTTGTCCACTAAATGCTACCCATAAATTATGTGAAAATTATTGTGACAGTCTTTCAATAGCCAATGTATGAAGTAAAATTAAAAGATTATTTTTCTCTTATATTTTCATGCTGCATTTGTTGTAACAGAAGAAAGTGGACTGCGTTTCTATTTGTAAAAAGTTAATCGATTATTTTCTAATAATAATATCTTAAAATCGCATGGCGATGCGATAATATATCGATTTTGGAAAATGATCGATATTTTACATGTCATTATTATTATATATTAGAATGTCGCACCTCAGGAGTGCCCTATATTTTAGGTAGTAACAATAAAAGTAACTTGTATTATATTGTCAAATTATACTTTAGATTAGATTGCACACGTGTAAATGTTTTTGACCTATTAATTATGTGTTAGTAAAGGTCCGTCCATAAATTAATTACATAATACGAATTTTACTTTTTTATGGTCCCCCCTTAACATAGTCTGATGTCACATTTTATGATTTTTCATTAAAAAAAAATGAATTTAAATAACAATTCCGAAATTATTTGTAAATTATATTTTAAAATATATTGTTACGAAATATGGCCCTACGTATCTTGTCACGTCTCTCTTAATGTGTGACGAAATTTTGGGCCTCTTGGGTGAATGAAGAGAGGTCTGTAATAACTTGTAAGGGCTCTTTCAGCCTTTCAATATTCACAACCACCATAAAGAAATAACTAACCTGAAAAGCGGACAAACTAAGTTTGTGATGTAAAAGTCATAAAACAAAAATGTATGTAGGGCTCACGCACGGGGTGTCAGTATATGGCGTCGGGCGAGTCTCCAGCGGTGTCTTTGCTTTCAGGAGGATTCGTTCTCCGATGAGGACTCCGGCACTGAGGAGGTCTCGGACGTTGACGACTGAGGGAACATCCCCGACCTCCCGAACACAATGTTGCCAACTGTTACACCCCCCTCCCTTTTATATAGTCTATTGAAGTTGTGTTATACAAGCGTAAATTAATTAGCAAAGATTAAATATATACTGCATTATTCTTGATGGCAACTCTTTATGTCGCTGTATTGTATAACACAGCTTGTATATTACCATATTTATAATCATTTAAATTTAATCGTATTTTATAATGTAACAATTATTATAAAATTGAACTTAGTAGTGAGTTGGCAACCCTAATTTAATGAGCCTCGAAGGTCTCTACGGTCATATCTATCCCATATCAACATAAATTACTGTCCAAATTATACATGTTATACACATTAGACATCGGTTCCTATGCGGGGCTTTCTAAATGCCTTAGTTACTTGTGCATTTAATACATTGTCATATAAAATTATACATTACACAAATTGTTCATTTGAAATGAACAAATAAACATTGAAATTAAAATGGTGCTTAAATAGTGTATTGCATTTTTAAGGTATTTTCTATAGAGAAGTGGTTCTTAGAAATTGCAATTCCATACTTAGTATTAACTATATAACAGCGCATACGATGCCGATGTCCATGTATAGGTGAACATGATACTCGTTACATTTACATAGTCAGTCATATATACATATTAAAATTGTTAGTATTTTCGCGCTAGATTTTAATTAAGAATGCATTTTTACTCCGTTTATGCATGGTTTATCCACAGATAAATATGTTTTAGACGCGTTTTTTTATAGAGCAGCTCTATGTGGGCTATATTTTTTTGTAGATGAGGTGCCTTATGATAATGCATGTTACGGTGCAACGATTGCATTTTTAGACTAGTTGTACGATCGTTTGTTTTTATTTATTTTAATTATTATTATTATGTACATTATTGTAATAGTGTGTATCTTGTTTACAATTTTTTACGTACTAAATTTCATGTGATATTATTGTTCTCTAAGGCTATTATTCGATGTTTCCTATTGATGAAATGTGTCATTCCGACGGGCGTCTTTTGAATCTCTTAGTGCCAAACTGCATTTTGATGGATTTTTGTTGTTATAATTCTTGTAATTTTCACACACGGAGACAGACAGACTGACAACAAAGCGGTTCTATAAGGGTTTCGTTTTTTCTCTTTGGGGGGTACGAGACCCCTAATTAAAAATGAACATTGCCGAATTTGCTTTTCTTTTAATAATTATATATGATTAATTTGTTTAATGTCAGACTGTAGTAGTAAAATATACGCGTATAGATGTTTTTTATTTATGTAATTATCGCAAACCATATATTCGTGCAGCTCGACGCTAGTTTTCTTATAGTATATTTGCTCGTGGCTTTTACGTTTTGGCATGTGTCGATATCCCAGGACATTAAAAATTGTAAGCTTTTTTATTATTGTTTCATTTTGTTTCTTTCTATATTTACTATTTATTTTATAACCCGACAAATACTTTATGAACACAGGTCTGAGTCTGGAATACAGTTTGCTGTTCATTCAATGTACAAACTGGCGCGGTAAATATAACTTAGGCAGGATTTACACTATATGACGTCGGTTACGGTTCTTCCTCGGTCCGATCTCACCTTGTATGAGAACTTTTCTTATATGCGTGTTTAACTGGAACTTGACCGGTTGATATTAAAAATGCTATCATTGTTTTGTCATATATGAATGTTGAGTTGGGACTAATATTGGACCGAAGAATAACCGTGGTTGGTGTGCCATAGTGTGAATCCTGCCTTAGTGCCTTGTTGGTCCCCTGTGTGGTTATTAAAATACGCATTCTGCGCGAGTGTCTTCCCGTAGCCGATATATCATAAAGTTATTGTCGGAGAATACAACTAGTATTTTACCTTTGCATGAGAATTTGTTTCGATAAGTTGAAGGCGAGCAGATGGTTGAAGATTTTACCTTGTGTGTTATTATGTAAGTGTTGGTTTCTTTTTATTTTGTTTTATTGTGGTTTTTTATTCTAGTATATTTTAGTATTACAATGTATTATGGCGCGTTGGTTCATATTCCCTTTTTTGTCCGTGCTATTATGTAGTATTAAGAAATTGAAGTTTCTATTTATATTAGTACTAATGAAATTGACTTAAAGTTAATTCAATATTTTACATACTATTTACATAATTATTCATTTCAATGGTAAATGTAATGGACGTGATAACTCTTTGACATAATAGGACTTTAACATTTACTAATAATTTAATAATTATTAATTTATCATTACTTTATTAAACTCACTGAAGCGTTTACGTCTTAGAATCACTATAGTTCATTATATACAGAGAGCAATAATTTTATTTAAATTATTTTCATTACCCTCTTTTGAAAGACAGTGAACAGCGTCGAGTTTCTCTATGCAAAACGCAATGTCCAAATTAAGTTTTGACATTAGCTCTCCACTTCTTATCTCGCTATGCAATAAAAAAGAAAGCTTTTTACTGTAACCTATTTGATACTATCTCTCTCTCTATATAAAATCAGGAAGACGAAGAGTGTTCGACGGAAGAGAGCGAGGACGAGGAACCAGCGCCGCGACGACGCGGGAAGAAACCGGCCAAACTCACACACGAGAACCCCGCAGAGTGCAAGCAACAATAACACGCGGATATCGAACCGCATACCACCGTTGTATACAGGATAACCTTGTATTAGACATCTGATGCTTGTTGAATAGTGTGAACTTGGTATAACGTCACTAGGGTTGCGCATATTTGGTTGCTTGTATGCTTATACACTATTTTAATATAGCCCTTATATAATGCCAAACAAAACAAAAAAAACCAACTTCTTCAATTTGAGCCAGTGCCAATAATCAAAATTAAATAAAAAAATATTGAAATCGGTTGATGGGATATTGAGTTATTTGTTGCGCTCATACTTAATGCAACTTTAAGACGTGTGATTTTCTCATGGATGCTTTTCAAAAATGGCGAAATGATAATGAGACCACACAGTGGGAAGCATTAGCTTTCAAATAAAAAAAGAATCATCAAAATCTGGGTGAACCCCAGTCGAAAGTTCTGAAGTAACAAACACAAAAAATAGAATCGTATTGATAACCTCCTCCTTTCACGTAAGTCTGTTAAAAACAGACGCAATTTCGACACTAAATCGAGTGACGTTATGAAAAGTTCACAACTGTATGCTCTATCCTTTGTGATATGCTCCTCTTCCCTATAAAAGAATGTTCGAGAATTAAACGATGTCACGGAAAATGAAGGCAATCTTTGTATTCATTATTATTAGTTGTTGAGATTTTGTATGGATTACGCCATATGTAAAGTCGCGTCGGTTTTGTAGAATAATGTTTTTATAGAAACAATTGGATTTTTTAGCTTTTTAGACCTTTGTAAAACGAAAAGTAATAAGGACTTGTTATATGCGTGATACAGCGTGAAGCTATAAAAAGATGCAATGCTTATCACTAAATTCAGACTGTTCTATAAAAACTAGAAACGTACGGCGCTCGAGGATTCACCTAGCTAGTTATTATAAATATATAAAATCGCATCTTGGTGCTATGAAATTCAATCGGTATAACATTAATGCGTATTATTTTTCAATATGTGTAATAGCTGTTGTTTTGTCCGTCCCAATGTTCATTTCTCTGTTGAAAAGTTTCACGAAGTACCCTTAGAAAATGAAATTGACATTCCTTCGACAAAACGAACAGGCCGCCTTTTCTTTTCCCCCATTTTCCCTTTTTTATTTGCAAGAATAATGTGATGATAATGGCTGTACAAGCGGCTAAGTTTAACTGTCTCTAAGACTGTACTAGTTATAAATGTAAGAGTCAATGTTATGGTTTTAGTCCGTTTATTAAGCTGGAGGACTAGAATCAAAGTTGACAGTTGTATTACAGAAGTACACCGGCTAGTAGGCACTATATTTGTACACTACAGTTTTTTAAATAAATTTAATTTTAAAAAGCTTTTTTGTTTAAATTTGTCCTCGTGTGTTTTTGATGACTATGATAATAGAGTAGGCAGAGAGAACTTGGGTCTCCCTTACGTTCCCCATATTAAAATCTCGTTAAAATAAATATGAAATTATTCTTGTTCTTTTATTATTTGTTTCCCTTTGCACATAATTTCTTAGTATTATAACGATCTAGAACATTGAATTACTAGTTAGTTTGTTGTTAGGTAAAAAAATTGCCAAATTATCAGTAAGTTTTATTTTGGCTACGAGAGTATACTATTGAGAAATGGTTTCAGAAGGCAGTCGGAGAAATTAATAGACACCTCATTGAGACTCCTCGAGAAATAAGAGCTTTGTTGTTTGGGTAAATTAAGGTAAGTAGCCATGGGTCATAAAAAAGATAAGTCGTTTTAAAATGGCATTTATTTTAATAATTAACAACTTTATCACGATTTGTCTTTTTAATACACAACTGTCGGAAATGGGAGACACTGTTGGCATTTAGTTAATTTTGTTTAATAATAGCTTAAGCAGGTCGTCGATACAAATGCTTTATTCGAAATACAAAAGAAATACTTGTGTAACATAACCTTGTATAAAAAAATAAATTTAATTAAAATTAATCGGCAAGTCGAAAAGCATTTTATGGAAGAACTACGGACTCTTATTTTATAAATTGCTAATAAGTAATTACGCTTTAGCGTAATCAGTTTAGTTAAAGTCGGATAAAAATCGCCTTTGACTTTGGCCGATAATTTATTAAATATATTTACAATGTTAATCTCATTGTTAAGTACAGTTAAAAATGACAGTATATTTTGGTATTTTATAGCTCTCGTAATGTTTATGAGTAACTTAAAAAACTCGTGAATATTGTCCTAACTGCAACACATTTGCAAGATTGTGACAAATTAAGTAAGTACTATTGAAATACTAATTATTATTAGCTCGTGCTGTTTTATACTGAATAATTAATATAAGTACAATGTATAATATATTTTGAGTAGTGTTTCCTCAGCTTGTTTATATAAATAATATAAATTTATGATGAATCTGCCTAACTTCAATATTATTTCCAGTGCATGATAATCTATTAAATTATTGTTTTCATACTTTAAATTAAGTACTTTTTCGATACAATTACAATTGTTTGTCATACAGATATATAGGTACATATAGATATAATATGTGAAGCGCTCGTTACCTAAACATTAAACAAGCACTAAAGACATAAGTTTTATTATTTATATTTTTAAATGACCATATTAGTAATCAATGTACTTCATTTATATTATATTCACATATAATCTGTTTAACTAAAACAACCAATACCCAATATATAGAAATATATTGTTAAATATAGTGTAGAACGTGGTTTATACAATAGAAACAATGCCTACAAGTAGGAGTAGGCGACAAGTGGCCGTCTTGAAGTTTGCATTCTGAACTTTTGCGCATTGTGCACTCTGGTAAAGAAGTCCCTAAAATCAAGTTTGCGCAGCCAATTTCAAGACAGCCACGACTTGTCGACCGTACTATATATATTTGCATAATAATATTGATCATATATGGGCCGTTTGAGGAAACAATTGAATATTAAAAATTGTTACAAAAACAGACACGGTAAAACCAACACAGGTTTCAGTCTGAACATGTTCGTTTAGCACCAAATTGTCTTAAATTAATCTACAACACAGCTACGGGGCAAATTTATCGCCATCATACTACAAACTCAGGGAATGACGCGACATAGCTATATGTATGTATATATATATTACAATCAAAAATTCTAATATTAATAAGTAGAATAAAACAACCTTTGAAATTCGGATACGGAAATAAAACTATTGACAACTTTAAAATAAGGCAATTAAATATTTGTAATGTTTTTTTTTTAATAAAATATCCTGGCATAGATAATGTCACATTTAATTGATCATGGAGCTAAATAGTTAGGTCATTTTAAAATTCTCATTTTTTTAACTTATTATTTATTGATATTTCGACTAATCAGATCTTTGTAAAAAAGTCGCAAATATTCTCAACGCCATTTGTTTTTTCCATAAAAGAGCCAAAAAATTATATATTTTCATCTTTTTATCAGTTTCAAAATTATTATTATGCTACTATTAGTTTATCTAATATGAAATAATTATTTTTATTATCTAAACTCGTTTAGCCTTTTAGGATATTTACTAACCTTAATTTAAACTTACCCTAATATAGGATGTTCTATAAATATATAAATTTTATTCAAAATATTGCTTTTCCGTATAATAAATATAGACATATATTGACCAATTAGCAACCTTAAAATTGAATTGTATATATAAAAATTATGACATTGATAAATAATTTCTACATAATAATACATACAATAAAAACCAAAAAAAGGTTCAAAACATTCCAAGAACTGTAAGGGATGATTTATAGGTAATTTAAAATACAATGAAACTAGAAATTTATAAATATTCCTAATAATATTTCAATATCACACAATGGCAAACCTCTTTTCTAACTTGAAATTAATATTAAAAGAAAAATAAACTGAGCTATTTATTTAAACTTTATAATTTGTAAAATTTTGCATATTGAAAATCATAAAAAATATTTAATTCAAAAACTAGTGTGGGGTAATAAATGTGGCAACATTCACACTGTTAATAAATAAACCTAATTTAACTAGTAAAGAAGAATAAATAAAAAATAAGTACGTTATTGGTGCAAATAATTCTATGAAAATAAAATTTTACCCTAAAAGTAGGGTATTTTTAAATGGCAAATCTCAAATTACTTTTAATAACAAATGCCAAACTAAAAAATGATGATATGCTTATATAATATACTAAAAAAAACTGATAACTAACAATCCAAATACAACCTTCTTTATATATAATTATTATTATTAATAAAAATGTTACGCCTTCTACAAATACTGAATTAAATCTTTATTCTATCTATTCTTCTTTAAAACATCTAACGTCTTCTGTCACGCGGGTGTTTTTGTCTTCTTGCCGAATGGCAAGTGAATACGTCGTTTTCTCGCTTTCGGTACGTTTTCGTCCTCCATTAAAGAAGAGTCCGTTGATTCTTCTTCAGGCGGCGTGTTACTTGATGGAGTTTCTGAATTTTCATTTCCTGTAGTTTTAAAGTTTAAAAGGTCAGAAAATTAGGTAATTTAATTTAAAATTCAAATATTAATATATATACTAGTGGACCCG
>FAPP01014523.1:0-11314 GCA_001485965.1 Heliconius ismenius | reverse complement strand
TATCACACATCAATTCTCTTTATATTCATTAAAAGGAGTATTTGTTTACTTTTTGATAGCAAGTATGCTATCATGCAAGTATGGATAAACCACAATTTAATTACGTTAAACGGAAAGACGGAACAAGCGAATTTGAAGATTTTTTGAACTCTATACCTGAAAAGGATTCTTCTAAGTTATTAGCAATAATTGAAATAACAGAAGAAAAAGGATTGCTCATTGCTCAAAGAATGGAGTGGGTAAAAAAATTAGATAATGATTTGTATGAATTACGTTCTAAAGTAGGAAAAAATATTCAACGAGCAATATATTTTCAAAAAATCGACAATGAATTTCTTATCACACATGGTTTTACTAAGAAAACTCAAAAGACCCCACAAAAAGAAATAAACCATGCAAAAAGTGTTCGAGAAAAATATTTGAAGGGAGAACTAATATGAGCATTAAAGATCTAATTGAAAAGAAAAAAGCGGAAAGTCCGACCTTTGCTCAAGATTTTGAAGCAGAAAAACAGCGCTTAGAAATTGCAGTAGCAGTTACTGAATTAAGAAGCGAACTAGGGGTTTCCCAACGAGAATTCGCTGAAAAAGTTGGGAAACCGCAGAGTACGATTGCACGCATAGAGAATGGAAGTATGAATCCAAGTATGAAAATTTTATATGAAATTGCTACAAAAGTTGGTAAGGAATTGCATGTAGAATTTAAATAATGGCTAGGGGGCGTGACATAAGTTAACTAGTTACGCTCTCAAAAATATAAGGAGCACTCAAAAATCATGTGATTTTTTGAGTGCTCCTTATATTTTTTATTCATTTTGGGTAGTTCAAGTACCTATTTTTGTCAATTTCATCATATTGATTGCCGTAATGAGTAAACCCGTCTGTTTTCTGACTTTTCCTAAGTCCCGAACCGTGTATCGAGTGAAACCCAAACAAGCCTTCATAAATCCGAAGACTGTTTCCACGTCGATCTTTCTCCGACCATATATTTTTTTAATTTCAGGCGTTGATAAACGCTCTTTTTGTTTTTCTTTATGGTATTGATTTACAGTGATCTTTCTGTGATTTCCCTTTGGGGTTAAGGCTTCAGGAATGAGCGCTTGGTTCGCATCCGTTTTTTCTGCTTGGTATTCTTTAAAATCTCGGACAAAGCCATCCGCATCTGTTCGTTGACGGTAAGCCTGAAAATTGAATCGTACCCCTTTGGCGTCGATGTAAAAGTCCTCCTTAGGCTCATAATCCCAATTCATTACTTTCCGATCATCTGTCTGCCATTTCTTGCTTTGTTCTTTAAACATCGTTCCATAAGGAATCAGTGCAGTATGCTGGGGAAGTTCATCTTCTATATAGCAGTAATTGCGTTCTGAACCATAGCCTGCATCGGCGACCAAATAATGAGGGACTTTTGTGCGATCTTCATTTTTTCCAGTAATGGTTTCAGTGTCTTAGTGTCTGTTGGGTTTTGAAAGACATCGTAGCCGAGCACAAATTGATTACATGTAGCGATCTGCAGGTTATACGCAGGTTTAAGTTGGCCATTTTTCATGTGGTCTTCTTTTACGCGCATAAATGTCGCATCATGATCGGTTTTTGAATAACTGTTTCTAGTCCCATATATAGAAAACTGCGTTTGATGTTCCAGAAGTTTTTCTCGTTTTGTATTTAATTTGCTTACTTGGCTTTTCAACGTTCGCCGTTGTTGTTTCGCTAGATTTGGCGAAAGACGTTTCGTTGCCTCAACTTCTTTTTCTAGTTCTTCCATCCGTGTTAACAGTTCATCTATCATGTCTAATTTCAAGGTCGTCCCTTCGGGAATCTGTTTCAGGGCATACACTTCTCTTAGTTCCGTCATCATAGTAAGCAGTTTTTCGCGATTCATTTGATCGAACCGGATCGTGTTTTTCTTCCAAACAAAGCTGTATTTATTCGCATCCGCCAAGATTTTGGTCCCGTCAATAAAGAACGCATCATCAATCAGATTCCGTGCACGCAGATACTCTGTCAATTGATCTAAACCTTTATTGGTCAACTCCTGCACATCGTTGGATACACGATAGTTCGATAAGTTGGAACCCGTTCTTGTGTCAACCAGCGAGCATATAGGTTTTCTTCAGCTAAGCGTTCAATCTTGCGACTTGTAAAGGTTTCTCGCGTATACGCAAAAAGAACCAACTTCATCATGGCACCTAAATCATATTCTCTTGGTCGACCAAAAAGATAGGGGGCATTAATCTGAAGCGCTTCGACCAGTTCATGTATAAAAACGGCGACATGATTTTATTTTGGAGAAAATGAAGTAGATAGATCCAAAGTGAGTTGATTCATGTTATAATTAGTATACATTTTGTTTAGTCCTTTCAGGATTAAAGGATGGGGCATTGGCGGGAACCGGTGCTCCTTTTTATTTTACCCAAAAAACCGCAAGAAATGAACGCTTTCTCGTCATTTCTTGCGGTTTTCTTCTATGGACTTATGTCACAGTCCCTTTTTCGTTAATTTATTACTTGATTTAAATAATACTAAATCCATAATTCACAAAAATATATTGTGTTGTTTATTAAATAATTTTAAATAAAATTTAATTTTAGATAAAGAAATTCTATTACACATAGCCATAACATATTTTTATTTTCTATTTTTTTGTTATAACCATGGTTCATTAGTTCCATTATCTACTTGTTCTCTAGACAATGGAAACCACCCCGGAATACTGCTGATATTATCCCATGTAGGGTCAGAAATATTTAATAAATCTTTATCGTAGTAAGAAAGATTATAACGAATGGATAGCTCGTCTTTATTTTCCAATTTTTCTACAAATTTCGGATCAACTATCAATTGTCGACCAATTGATACAATATCAGCTAAGTTTTCTATAGCTTTATCTATTGTCTCTTGATTTTTTATAGAACCAACACCAACAATGGTAATTCTGTTATTTATATAATCACTAATAACTTCCATTACTGGTGTATGATCTTTTTTATTTCTTATACTAGGTCTAAAAATGTCTCCCAAAGAAACATGTAAATAATCAATTTTTTTACTAATTATTTGATCGATAAAAAGCAATGTGTCATCTAATGTTATCCCAGGCTCTTCAATCTCTTCTGGTGAAATTCGATATCCTATAATAAAAGGATTGCTAGTATTACTTTCTACAGTTTCTTTCACCTTTTCAATGATAGATAAAGGGAAATTCATTCTTTTTTCTAAAGAACCACCCCATTTATCAGAGCGATGATTCGAATGAGGAGAGAAGAACTGTTGTATTAAATAAGTATTAGCACCATGTATTTCTACACCGTCAAATCCCGCTTTTATTGCTCTTTTAGTTGCATTACCAAAGTCATCAATAATTTGTACAATTTCTTGATTCGATAGTTCTCTAGGGACAACTGAGTTCTCTCTTAAAGCTTTCACTGAGCTTGCACTGACAGGTTGCTTTCCTTGAATAGTACTAGGATCAACCATGCGTCCACCATGAAAAATTTGTAATATAGCTTTTGAGCCTTGGCTATGAATTGTATTAGCTAACCTTGTTAAGCCTGGTAATTTATCATCCGAATCAGCACCCGGTCCTCCGGTGAATGCTTTTCCTAAAAAACTAACATAAGTTGCTGCTGTAATAACAGCACCTACACCATTTGCTCGAATTTTATAATAACTTAGTTCATGATCAGAGATCATACCGTTCTCGTAAGAGTCATATATCGTTAAAGGAGCCATCATTAATCTATTTTTTAAAGTTGCTCCTGAAATAAATTGAATCGGTTGGAATGCTTTACTCATATTTGTCATTACTATTCCTCTTTTCTTAAATTAACCATTTGGGTTTTACATAATCCATTCCTGGCTTGTTTACTCCTAGAGAATCTCCAATAAATCGACTGGGATTTTCAATAATCTTAGTAATTAAATCTGCAACGCTCAAACGTGAAACTTCTGTTCCTTTAAACGGCTCATTACGATGAGTAATTTCATAATCAATTTCATCGTAATCATCTAACCAACCTGGTCTAATAATAGTTACATCTAGTCCACTCTCTTCAATAATTTTTGCAGCCTTTGTATAATTTTCTATATAGCCACCAGATAAATAATCCATTGTAAACTTCCCAAACTCTCCAGGTATTTCGTTATATATTCCAAGTGTTGATACCCAAATTAGGCGTTTAACATGATTAATTTTCATTGATTCAACAATATTTCTAGCTTGATTTTCTATATCTTTACCTGAAAGATTTGCATAAATTATATCCTTATTTTTTATGGCATCATCGAGTGCTATAATATCATCTGAATTGCCTTCAATAATTTCATAAACTTTTTTTTCTAACGAAGCTAACCTTTCTTTTTGCCTTAAAAATAATGTGATTTGATCATTATCCTTTTTTATCAAATTAGTAGTTACCAATTGTGCAATTTTTCCGTTAGCTCCTAATATTAATATTTTCTTCATTTAAAGCTCCTTTCTAATTACTAACCATTTATTAATATCTAACATAGTTTCTTCTAGCATCTTTTTTCCTTTATCCGTAATTGTTAGGTAAATACAGCGGTTGTCTGTTATACATGCAGTACGTTCAATTACTCCACAAGAACTATTTTCTAATCTTGTAATTAAACGAGATAGTGCACTTTGACTAAGATTAATTACGTCTTCTAAATTATTAAGTTTTAATGCTTGTTCTGGTGCCTCATTAAGATAATACAATACATAAAAGGAATTTAGTTCTAGTCCGTGTTTTTTGACAATTAAAGCTAACCCCTTTTGCTTTTCTTGGTAGTATTTTTCTAACTCAATCCATTTACTAAAAACATTCATAATATCCTTCCTATCATACATTTAAATGCATGCGCATGCAATTACATTTGTTAGTATATCCCAATATAAAAAAAATTACAAATATTATGCTTTTTATATCTTTCGTATTTTTTATTATTTAATTTCAATACCCGATTAGCACCTTTTAATACATAGGAATACTTTAATTATAAAGATATTTTATTTATTTTTTACTTGACACGTAGTAGGATCTTCCATTAATTGCTTGAAGAGTCGTTGGTTGTTGAATATCCGCCTTCTTCATGTGAATTCGTTTTATTTGAAGGTAGTTGGAAAAAGTGGTTCATTAGGACCATTAACGTTTCGAAAAAATGAACAGTCACCCCTCGAAATCTCTTAGTAAATATGGATGATCCAGACTAGGAGAAAACTTCTGCCCACTCCCGATTTGTTCGCTGTATTCCTGAAAGGAACTAATCTGCATAGAAAAACAGCGTTTCTTTTCTTAATATCACTTGTTACTTATTAGTACAAATCACTGGGTTTTGAAAGAAAAAGTGATACCCCCTTATTCCCAAGAAAAAAAATCGATGTTTCAAAATAATTTTTGTTTTGTTTGATATTGGTTTGAATTGTCCGCAAGCTACAGCCTAATCTTACAGCGAATTCTTTGAACGTTACTGATTATCTTTCTTCCAACTGATCAAAGATCGTAAACCAGCGCTTGTTTTTTTCTTGATAGATCAAATGATAAAATAGCTAATTCATTGCTTTTCCTTTCCTTTTTTAATTGTCAGGTACAGCAGCCAACTCCCAGATGAGGGTAGTTTTATAGGTAGTGACTTCTGGATTCGCGCCTTTTGGAACCTTAAGTGCGACACTTTCTCCTGCCGTCTCTCCATCACCCCAACGATAGATCCAAGTTCCGGCGCCTTCATTTCCTTGTGCTTTCAACAAAGTACGACGTTGTCCAGGAATCAGATCGCGAGTATCAGATTGTAGACTGGGCGCTGTACCCCCTTGAGCGGTAATGACTTGTTGGTTTGACAGCACCAAACTGGCGCCATTCAACACTTGATTCCCTTCGCTCTTAAATTGTTCTTTTTGTGTGACCGCTAGTTCCCAGCCATTGCGTTCTTTTTCCGGCCGTCGATCACTGATCTGAATATAGTTCGGCCGTTCTTCAAACTCATTTACTGTTCCATCTTCATTCAGTAAACGTTGTAGTTTAGCATAATAGGTTTGATCATTAACAGAAATGGCTTGTGAGCCAAAATTGAAGGACGAAATAAAATCAATACTTAGTTGACCTTGATCCTCAGGCAATTCCGGTGTGTTTTCTGGACTCACTTCTACTTCAGGATCTAAAGGGTCTACAGGTGAGACAACTTTCGTTTCATAAACGGCTTTAATCATAGTATCTTCGCTTCCAATTGTAAGATCTGTAACTGCATTGAAGGGATCGTCAATCAAACTACCTTCTCCGCTAATGATTTCCCATCGAACAAAGTCATATCCTTGATGTGGATTTGCATGAATCACTGTTTTTTCTCCTGGAGAGAGTTGGTGTGTCTCTACTTCAGGAGTTCCTCCATTAGTTGGATTGGCTTCTAAAACAACCTCATATTTAATTTCTTCAAATATTGCTCGAAGAACTGTATCAGAACTTCCCATAGTAAAATTAGTATTCTCTAATTTTACATCTTCTATCAAGCCGCCTGATCCAGATGCAATCTCCCACCGACTAAACTGATAGCCTGGATTTGGGGATGCGCTAATATCCACTGTTTCACTTTGAAACACAGAAGTCTTGTTTGACTCAGCACTCCCACCTTCTATAGGGAAACTTTCAAACGCTAAATTCTTGACTGCAGAATCTGAAGGTCTAGATAAAAACATCGATATACCCTGCCCCGCAGTAGTAGCGGTTGCTTGAACTTGTGCACCATTTCTAATAATCCATCCGGTAGCATTAGACATACTACCTGAAGCATTAATTGTGTAATAGTCTTCAGATTCAACTACGCTTAATTTAGTTGTACCTGAAGGAACTGTCACCCCAATTAGATCGTCTTTCTTGATGCGCATTGTAAAACCCACATTCCCATGATAAAAGTATATAGGTTTTTCTACTGCCAAACCGTTTGAGTTTTCCAATGATATATTGGCGGTAAAGCTTCCTGATGATCCGCCCCCCAAACCATCAGTCCACATACGCCCAGGGGCAGTCGTTATTCTCATATTTGCACTTTGTGAAACATCGAAAAATAGATCGAGATTGCTTCCAGTTGTATCTTGAACGATATCGGGGAGCATATACTTAATAGTTGACTGCCACGTCTCTCTGAGCGGCAAACGATCGGATGCTCTCATCCAACTATAACCTGCTGGTAGGCTAGAGTTATTTGCATTTACGTAATAATAAGTATTTGGTATCAATTCCGGACGTATTAATTGGTCTCCTCTACTTATAATCAAGGGGAAATCATTAATATTCCAGTACTTCAAACCCATCTCAGTAACATAGTCTTGAACTGATTTTTCTTCATTTATTTGTTGTTCCTGCGTATTTTTTGATAGATTATCATAGGAAGAGCCCGTTTCTTCGACTGGGACTTCCTCAATCGTCTCTTCTTGATCACTGATTTCTAGATGAGCAGTCGTTTCTTCCACCGACAATTCATAGATTCCAGCTTCTCCAAAGACCAGAGGAAGGACAAATGTATTTTGTGCACGTTTTGACTGAACGATCCATTCGGTAGGCTATGCTCCTTCCTCAACTGAGATCCCTGTTGATAATTGATCTTTCAGGAGCGTTGCTTCTTTTGGTAAGAATACTCGTGCTTCAGACACTTCTTGATCAGAAAAGAATGTCACTTGAAGGGGGTCTTCTGCTGTTCCTTGCATCCGAAAATTCGTGAAGAAGAAGCGCGGATCACTGATCTGTTCTTCCTCTAGATAGTTTTTCATTTGTGGTAGTTCCACTAATTCTTGTTCCTCAGTGTCCATCGTTGTCTCTGCATAGACCATGTCGACAGGCATGAATACAGCTTGCATGATCAAGATGGTTGTCCCTAACACAAGCATCGGTCGTCTAACTCTCGTGGTCATTTCATTCACTCCTTCTTACTGTTCTTGCTCGTTTGCTCTTGCTTTCTTCTTTTGAATCAGTAGATACAAAATGACGCATAGTAAAAGAATAACCAAAACGATTGAACCAATCATCCACCAATTCAAGCTTGTATCAATGGTTACATCCGCTCGATTCAATGATCTGGCTTCATCTGTATCAATTGTAAATGTCTGCGCCCATGACCACTCTTCTTCACCAGAAGTAGCTTTTAAGTTCAGTACATAGTCGCCACTTTGAAATCGGTCACCTTTTAGCGAAATTGGAAAATCAAAATTTGAATTAGGGGCCATCTGCATCATTTCTTCACTGGCTTCATAGAGAACTTCGTCTTCTCCTACTCGTTGAACCGTTGCTTCTACCGCCATTCGATTGACGAAAGTGGGCGTAAAGTTCTGGATCGTTGCACTGATCACATTTCGATAGTTTAATTGATCCGCAAAAACAGCTAACAGGTCAAGATCTGGTTGGACCGAATCCCGTGAGTTACTAACAACGACACCAACAACATAGGCAAATTCATTTTTGATTGCCACGCCTTCTTCATTGCTCGTCGTTTCTTCTTGTTCCTCTTTGACTTCCGTAATTCGTAGACCTCCAGCTAGAAATCCTTCAAATAACTCTTCAGGCATATTTAAAGGAACGGTGATTGTTTTCGTTTCATTTCCTGCTAGTTCAATGACACCCGAAGGGTCGATCAATTCATCTAGTGAATACATCAGACTATTGTCTGGTTCTTGGGCATCTTTACCATACTCAACGACCCCATGAACATTGGTATACGCAGTATGTGGGGTTACTTGTACTTGGATTGCTTCACTGCTGGCATTTTGTAGCTTCAATGCTAAGGTTTCTGTTTCTCCTGCGCCCAGATTCAAATCAAAGTAACTATTGGATCCCTCAATTTGGCTTTCAGGAAATTCAGGCGTGACATAAAAAGAAAGGGTTTCCTCCGCTTGAGCGACTGATGGAAAAAAGACAAGAAGTAGAGTGAGTAAAGGAAGTAGCCACCAAGTGGCTTTCAGAGGACGATGAGCTAAGGTTGATTGTTTCAATGGTAATCTCCTTTCTTAGAAAAACAGCGCCACAAATTTACTGTGACGCTGCCGAGAGTTTCAAATCAAATGGTTACAAGATTCTTATACTTCGTCTCCAGGGGTTGAGGTTAACTCCCATGTTAGAGTTGAGGTATAGGTTGTCGCATCTTTTGCCGTTGAACCTGGGATCGACAATTTGATCGCTTCGTTTTCGACAACGTCAATCTCTTCATCCGCAAACTTTTCATCTAAATCAGCTTGATTCCCCCAAACAACAGAAGAGGCCCCTGCTCCTTTGGTCTGTGCTGCAGTCATCACTGATTGTGCGGCACCATTTGGCAACAGTTTTAGTCCAGCCGCATGTGTTACCGGCGCATTTTCTTGATTACTCCCTACATACTCCATGTATGAATCCACAAAAGTAATTTCTGCGCCAGTCAATACGTTATTTTGTGTATTTGACGTAAAGTCAGAAAGACTTACTTGTAAATCCCATCCTTCATTGGTTCCACGTAAATCTTGTACTTGGGCGAAAGAAACGTAAGGGACTTTATTTTCATCACCTTCGGTGCCGCGTAATTGTTGCATCTCTGCGACCATATTATAAACTTGATCTTGGTTTGAGATTACTTGAGAGCCAAAGTTCATTGTCGCAGCTTTCATAATCGATAAAGGTCCGGTTGTTCCAGGCACTTCTGGCTCGATCTCTACGTCTGGTCCACCATCTTCAGGTCCAACGGGAGGAAGAACTTCTAGTTCGCCATCTTCATCGGTTGCGGCTGTGAATTGAACTTGACCTTCGGTCGTAACTTCTCTTGTCTCATCGGCAAATACAGATACTGCGCCTCCGGCTAAAATCGTACTTGATAGTGTGGCGATTGTTGCTAAACGGATAAATTTCATGTGATAATTCCTGCTTTCTTATTGTTTTAGTTTTGTATTTTTTTCCTGCTTCGTTTCCATAAAAGAAAAACGAAACTGATTAGAAGACCACCTAGCCAGATGAGCCATGAATTCACAATTTCATTTGTTTGTGGCAATGTTCCACCAGGTTTGGCAACTTCAGTTATGGGCGGTCTCACAATACTTTCGGGTGGCGTCGGATCAGGTGTGCCTATGGGTTCATACACACCAGTGAAACCAATTGTGCCATTTGTCTCAACTTGTTGAACCTCTTGAGCAACGGCTATATTGGATGAAAAAACGGCAATCAATAAAGTGGCGATAAACCATCCTTTTATTTTTTCAAACATGCCCCTCCCCCTTGGTCTGTCTCAGAATTCTTCGTTTTTAAGGAGACAACAAAAAAAGACATCCGATAGTATCGAATGTCTTGAAAAAATTGTTAGAATAGGTTTTCTATTTTAGAGAATACCCAACAAATGTTCATTATAAAAAACGAAGGTTTTCGAGAATGAACACGCAAGGACAATCCTATAAGGAAATTTCTTACTTTAGCAATAATATCATTTAATATCTTTTAAAAAAAACAATTTTTTCATAGTGTAGCGAAAAATTTGTTTTTTCTTTTTCACGTCTTGTTTAAAACCTGAGAGAATATTTTTTTATAAAGGCGTCTTTCGTTCAAAAACATGTTCAAGTAGACTTATCGGATGATTATCAGGAGTTCAATAGACTATACTCTGTTGTCCCCGAAAGAAAGTAACTTTCTGACCTTATTAATTGAGCCACCAAAATAGCTATGAAATGAGGAATCAAAAAGGGATCAAAAACTTAAAAAGTTTCTGACTCCTTTATACCGTGAAATAACTAGCCTTCATAAATGATTTCTCGTTTGCCTGCTTTAACAACAAGAACTAAAGCATAATCATCATGAATATCACATATTAATCTATATTTTCCTATTCGATAACGCCACAAACCACTTTTATCAGCCGTGAGACCTTTGCCAGTCCACCTTGGATCTTCGCAACCCTCTATATTCTTATTCAACCAAAGTAAAATTTGATTTCGAATGGGCTTATCTAACTTCAAAAATTCTTTATGTGCGCGTTTATCAAATTCAACGTGATACTTCATAAACCTTCAGCCTTCATCATATCTTGAAGAGAAACAGATTCGCCAGATAAATTTTTCAGAGCTTCAGATCCAGCTTGCAAATCTAGGTAATCTTCAATTTTTTCTGTCAATGCTTGTTTCATTAATGTTGATAATGGCTGACCAGTTAGTTCAGCATAACTTTGAAAAAATGCCTCTTCTTGCTCATTTAACCTTATTGTAGTAATGCTCATCGTAATCCCTCCTTATATATACCTATTGTAATACATTGTAATACAAAAATCAAGTTAATCATTAACGGAGGAAACTCTTCATATACTTTTTCCATAAATTCAGCTCA
>FAPP01014498.1:0-22533 GCA_001485965.1 Heliconius ismenius | reverse complement strand
CGCCGTTTCCCGCATATAGCAGAGTTCGAGTTCGGAGGTAGTGCTATGACACTCAGTTCCTCACTTTCCGTCCAATTTCGGAGACATTGCGCGTTGAATACCAACACCTGCCAGACACCTCTAAACCCAAATTACAAGCGCCCACGAATGTAATATACTAATTCATTTTAATTAGCTTATGTGTAATTCAAAATAATTTTAATTAGCTAATGTGTAAAATATATTATTGGCTCCTAACATGTTTGTAGGTGCTTACTAGGATTTAGGGCTCTCTGGCAGGAGATCAAAACCATCCTAAGTGTTGCCTTAGGATGGGTTTAATCTTAGGACTTAGGATGGATAACATCATTTCTAATATAATTACCAAGAAAATATAAAAATTTGAGCTTTATAATTTAACGAAAGTTAGATATTATTTTTTGCGTCTAATATACCAAATAACTGATAAAGTAAACACTACTCAAATTCTATATTCACTAATAGTACATACTTACGGCTGTTGGGTATATGTGCACAGGAACTTTCAAGTTTTATAACGAAACATAGGTCTTGTTTTTAATCCATGAGGAAAGGTTATTTATTAATTACAAATCTTGAATATGTTCACTAGAATTTTGTGTATATTATAAAATTAAAATTATTAAATAATCATTTAATCCTACAAAAGTAACCATTACGATTTAGTTTAGATGCTTATTATATACAGTATGTCTATCACGCAATAAAAACTGAGTCATTTAAAAAAAGTCATCCTAATTTTTGAAGCTAACAAAAATTAAGTAATTTAATCTTTCTTAATTTTTAGGTGAATCAATAGTGCATTCGCAGAATGGATTATTGACAACAGTGGCGTACAAACTTGGATCAAACGCTCCTCCAATATATGCGTTAGAAGGTTCAGTTGCTATAGCAGGTAACCTTTTTTTTTTCAATTTTTTTTATTCATTTTGTATTCTGTATATAGCAGGGTAGACAGAGAACCTGGTTTTAACACACTCCATTCCCCACTTTGAGCCCAATTTTTGAGAGATCGCGTGTTGTATGAAGGTACTCATCACCACGCTTTATCTCACAAGAGCAAGGAAATGTTAATACTGCATTCTCCTGAGTGGAAATTGAATCTACAACCGTCTCACTTAAGTTGGGCCACGACGCCTGTAATTATAATAAAACATTGTGCATTATACAGGTGACACATTGCAATGGTTGCAGGACAACCTTAAGATTATAGAAGATGTGTCTGATACAGAGTTTCTAGCGTCCCAAGTCTCTGAGGACGAAGAAGGTAGCATTAGTTTTGTACCAGCGTTCAATGGCTTATATTCACCACATTGGAGAAAAGATGCCAGAGGGTAATGTTGGTTTTATATATATTTTTATATAAATTATTTGAAAGTCACATTTAATTGCTATAATTTTTAAGAAATTAACTACAGTTCAATGAAAAAAATATTTAATTTTTTGGAGTAAAATACGAAGAATATAATATGTACATAATTTTATTGGTCCTGCCGTTCTCGTCTCAAGTTTCTCTCCCTTTATCTTTAAAAGGTAAAGTTTAAAATCGTTTACCACCCAATTATAAAAAACGAAAAATTAGCAGAATTATTCAAATAAATATTTTATTCAAAATTAGAACATATTGAACGTGTTAGAGTATTTTTTGATCGAGAAAGTTTTAAAGTTACAAATTACAAAGTTCAAATTACAAGAGTTACACAAGGATACCTGCGGGGACGTACCTAGGAGAGTCCGTATATCTTCACAATATCCGTAAAGTATGTGCCGCACAATGCAGAGTGATGTGCGGCATCAGTGGGTCGACGCGGCGGGCGCACGTGGCGCGCGCGGCTCTGGCGGCGGTGGCGCAGCAGGTACGCGCAGTGGGCGCGGCCATGGCGGCCGACTGCGCGTCGCTACGCCGCCTGCTCGCTGACGGCGGCATGGCGCAGAACGGCCATCTAATGCAGATGCAGGCGGATCTGCTTGGTGTACCTGTGGTATGTCGTTTTTTTTTAAGGGATGTGATTAAGCAAAACTAAATATGAATGAATACTGCTTTGATTTTTAAATTTTAACGCTCTTGCTATTTTTACGGATAAGATTCATTGTGGAACTTCAAATAAAAGCTTCTCCTATATTACCACAATATGTCAGTATACTCAAAGAATTATATGAACTATTTGCTTTAGATAAGACCGCTAATGATGGAGAGTACAGCGTTGGGTGCGGCCATAGTGGCGGGGCGAGCGTTACGAGTGTGGCCCGCGACCACGCCCAGTCCTCCTGCTGACACCTTCTTACCAACCATCTCTAACGAAGGTAGCATTATTTACAGTACGGTCCTCGAATTGTGGCCGCTTTGAAATTAGATTTACTGTTTTTTACGCATTGTTTATGCGGCCAGAAAATTATCAAAAGTAAGATAAATCGTAAGATTTCAGTCTGCAAAGCTATCGACAGCTAACTTCAGGGCGGGTACGACTCGTTCACTACTGTACTGTACTGTAGCATTTATAATACACATGTTAAATGTTTCATGTAGATGTTTAGCAAGACTCGGCAAGCTTCCACTAACTGCAAACTTTCACAAATGCTTGATTGCATTTTACACTTATCGCTTATGAGAACCTAGTATTAAGACACTCCGTTCTCCACTTTCCGCGGAATTCTACCGACATTGCGTGTTGAATGGCGGAATTCAACGCCGCTCTTGGCCTCGACACCAGAGCGAATTGAAAATATAAATGTAAAAAAATATTGTATTTCCTCGCGTGGGAATCGAACTGACAACCGTTGCGTTACAGTCACACACTTCTGCCGCTGCGCCACGGCGACGTCTAAATTGAAAATTATATTTAATAAAATTAATACTACTTTACAAAAATATATATATTAAGTGAAACAAATACTTTTCTGAAAATCGTATCGAAATCAGCCAATGTGAGCTAATGAGGAAATAGTGTAATGACCTTTATAAAACTGATGCAACCCATTTAAAATAATAGCATCAAATGTGTGTCATGTTTAAATAATATATTTAATTGCAGAAAGGGAAATACGCCGTGTTCGATGGGAAGCAGCTTTAGAAAGATGTTTGGGTTGGGCCAATGAAGATGATGAAAAAAATCAATTAGAGACAGGTAAATAAATATTTATATACACTAGCTTTGTACTAAAAGTTTGTCTGTAAATACGAATGTCGTGGATTCGATTCGTACACGGGGAATCAAATTGCTTTTATTTCCTCATTCTGATAAACTTTGAATCTCCTCAACGCCCCGAGAACTCAACACACAATGCCTGAAAATTGAGGAATGGAGTGCTTTATCACTAAGGTCTCTCCGCTGACCGCATAAGAGGCCGCATATGCGATATGTATCTTCGAACTAAAAAATAATCTATCACACTATATCGTAACACACTTGGATCGTTATATAAATGTGTAATCTTGTTACAGTTGAAGTGGATTATACAACAGCAGTGTTGCCATCTGGCTTATTCTTCTTAGGAACAGCTCTACTTGTAATATTAGCGGACAAATTTAAAGTTATGTAGAGAATAGTGTTTCACAAATTAGTAATTAAAATACCTCCAAGTGTTAGTCAAATAAAACACAGTATTAACATATTGTTATTTATGTTACCGCTATATATTAAAAAAAGTATATTCAAATGTTATGTTTAATTAAACAATTTATGTGAAATTATAAAAGTTTATTACCTTAAATAAACAAAATACATTTAGATGATGATACATGACATTCTATTGCAAGGATAAAATACAAGTTATCTTAGCCTTTTATAACAGCAATGGGTCTTAATTTAACTGTTTTTTTACTTATACCAGCAGCATGACAAGTGTTAACTACATCAGTTACATTTTTATAAGATTCGGGAGCTTCTTCCATCACCAGCTTTGGTGATGCAACTCGAATAGAAATGCCCATTGTTTCTAATTTAGTTAATACTTCCTTATAATCTATATTACGTCTAGATTTGGCACGAGAGAGAGCACGCCCCTGCACAAAAAAACAAGTATAAATTAAAATATATATATAACACTAATGTAGTAATATTAATTTAATTAGTAATATTATTTAAGAATTTAATAATATAAAAATATTATTTAAATAATAGGTTGTCACAACCAACAGTTTTAAATATGATGGTTGTAGGTTTGATCCTAATTTTGAAGGTATGCATTATATTCAAGCAAATTCAAAGAGAACAATATTAAGAAACCAATAATAAAAAAATAATATATCATAAAAATGAATAGTAGTGCGGGGACACAAGCTTGTGACTATAAATGTGACAGGTTGTGAGTTTGATTCCCACTCCAGGAAATGAAATATTTAATATTTTCATCAACATGCAAAATCTTCAGAATTCGGCGGAAAATGAGGAGCAGTGTCTTAACACTACCTACCCTGCTACATCTGGAAAACAGAGTGAAGCTGAAAAAAAAACAAATATAAAAAAACATACAGCTCCATGGCAGGTAGATCCAAATGTTTCAGTCATAGCTTGATGAGTACCAGTTAGGACATAGCTGCAAGTACCCATGGAGCCTCCTATCAAAATAGGCTGTCCTGTCAACTGGTAATCTACTGGTATAAGAGGATGGTGTGGAGGAAATGCTCTAGTTGAACCCTACAGAATAAAAATAATATATTATCATTAAAGAAAAAAAATCAATGAAATTGTAATTTATTTAGACTAATTGAATAACATTTAATTTATTCAAAGAATAATGCTTTAACATCATACCTTCCTATGAACCAGTAAAGTTTTTAGTTTTCCATCAATAACATGTTCCTCCATCTTAGCTATATTATGAGAAACATCATAAATTACATGCATGTCTAAGTCATCTGGGGCCATTTTGAATTGCTTAGCAAAAGCCTGACGAGTTAGAAATGTCATTGAGGTTCTGTTCACCCAAGCAAAGTTAGCAGCAGCTGCCATTGCCTTCAAATAATCCTGTCCCTCAATTGAATTGATCCTGGCACATGCTAACTGACGATCATTAACATCAATTTGATCTCTTTTCATAGCTTTCTCCATTTGGACCAATGCATCAGTTGCTACTTGATGGCCAAAACCTCTACTTCCAGAGTGAATCATCACACACACTTGACCAATTCTTTCTATTCCCATTTTCCCAGCAGCAAATTTATCATATATCTCATCTATTACTTGGATTTCAGCATAATGATTACCAGCACCAAGAGTACCAAGTTGAGGTAAACCTCTCTTCTTAGCTCTGAGACTCACTTTAGAAGGATCAGCATTGAGCATACGACCATACTCTTCACAGTGTTCCTTGTCTTCTGCCCATCCATACCCTTCTCTTAAACTCCAATCCATGCCCATTTCTAAAGCCTCCTCCATATCCCTAGCATTCATAGGTATAATTCCAGTGGAGCCCACTCCAACAGGGATATGATCAAAAAGACTTTGGGCTAGTTGCTCCTAAAAATAGTGTACAATATGTTTTTATTAAATTTTTAAACGGTTTATCCAAGGTAGGCACAGGGAATTTAGTGACAAGACATTTTGTTCCTCCATTATTAATGTGATTTAGAAAATTTATCAAACAATTGTGTACCTTTATTGGTTGCACATCTTTTTCATGTAAATTTGTTCTCAAAAGCCGCACTCCACAGTTGATATCAAAACCCACACCTCCAGGAGACACAATAGATTTTGGATTAGACATATCAAATGCTGCCATATTACCTATAAATAATTACAAATAAATATTGCAAAAAGGTTTAACTTCAATAACTTTCATAGCTTTGTAACGAAAAATTATAAAAATATATTACAATTACAGGGGTTTTTTTTTCATATTATAGGAGATTATTAAACTACAAATATTCTAATATTGGTGAATAAGATGCATTGTATATGATAAATAAGTGGTACAGGAATATGACGTCAATAGTAAATTATTAGAGGATGAGGGTTGATTTTAATCTACCTTGATTTATTTTAGGGAGCATAGTGTTATTGCAACTGCCGAAAGGTCCTTGTAAGATAAATAGTGGGATGCAAAGGTATGACAAAATTTTATATTTTGGTCATCCATTGTGTATTGGATGACCAAAATATAAAATTGCTGCACTACCTACAAGAAAGTTTGAAACAGAATCTGAAGAATACTTACCAATTGCAAATCCGTATCCTGAATGAATATCTGGTAGTCCGACTGAGCGGCCAACAATTCCTGGCAGCGCTGCTACATTTGCTATTTGTTTGACTCCCGGTAAAAACCCTCCTGTCATGCCGGGCCGGCAAGAATTTCTCAATTCATCTAACATTAGCTTTTCAAGAGTATTATTAACGTAAAATATTCCTTCAACATTCATATTTGGTTGAAAGCCCTTTTTAATTCTCCAGCAATGCGGATTTATTTTTTCTAAATACTTTAACTCTTCGTCGTACTGTCTTACAACCATTTTTAATATTTTCTCAGATAGTTTATTCGTAAAAACTATATATAAATAAGAATAAAAAGCAAAACTTATATTTCCACTCTGTTAAATTACTTTTAAAATAATTAAAATGATTCGATGGGAGAAAAGCTGTTAAATTTATTAACCATTAAAATTATAGAACTCAAGACTCACTATTGACAACATCAAAAGTAAGTGACAATTGACAAAATTTTACAAACATTGTTTTAGAAGGATCACAATATTGTCTATGATAGAATGTGAAATGTAGCATTTTTCTATTGGATTCGTAGTCATTACTACTAAATAATATTTTTAAAGCAACTTGCTCGATAAAAAAACGTCTCTTCGATCGTATATTTTTACATATTTGTACCCCAGCTACCATACATCTAATAGCATGTTTATATGCTTATGAAGGCTTGCTAAACTTCTGCAAACACCAACGTCTAAATATGCGTGATTTGAGATGGCTTGCGAGAGATTGTCGCCGATCGGGATTTTAATATAAGCCAAGTAATAAAAATTTGTACAACAAAATTTTTGGTAGCTTATATATATGGACAGATAAAAAAACAGATTAAAAATAATTTTGATGGTTATAGTATAGAATAGACATGCCTATGCCTATTATTTTATAAATATTTAATAATCTGTGGATGGTTTCATAACCATTCTTTAGTGGAAATTAGTAGAAATCAAAATATTAAAAATATTTGGTGATATTGTGGTATATTTAGGATTTGGTGAGGGCAAAACGGGCATATTTAATAGTCATGGCTGCGTTAATAAAGTTGCGTCACATGCCTATAATTCAACGCTCCGTTTGGAATAATTTTATTAAAACTAGCCGAAATATTTCCACTTCGAAAAAAAATAGCGATACAGCAACTCCAGCTGCTAGTGAATGCACAAACGAAGATAAAAATTGGGTGAGCTACGGTTTTGACTACAAAAGCAAAGAAGAAGATACAAATGCTCACCATGCATCTTACTTCTTCTCTGTAACCTTATGCCTTGTATTTGGAGGTTTCGCATGGGCCTATGCACCTGATGTACACATGAGAGATTGGGCCCAAAGAGAAGCTTACTTAGAATTGCATCGCCGTGAAAAAGCAGGATTACCACCCATTGATCCTAATTATGTTAATCCCAAAACAGTGAAATTACCATCTGAAGATGAACTTTGCGATGTTGAAATTATTATTTAATGTAAATAAAGTATACTTTTGTTGAAACTTGACCTTTTGTAGATAGTTATTATTTAAAGTCATAGTAAAATAAAAAATATATTATTTTAAAATTTATTAAGCTGGATATTAAATAAGTTGTCCTAATTGTAACTTTTTCTTAATTTTTGTAATATTTTACAGGCTACTGTTCTATCTCTTAGAATGTTATAACAGATAAAGTAACAAACTACCTTGTCCTACATTTTATAAGGCAGTTATGGCGCAGAAATTGGGCAGTGTGTGCAGAATACAGTGTCTTAACATTTACCTCAAACCTCAACAAAATTACCTCTGCCTACCCTGCCATATGAAGGACATTGCATGTCTACATACAAGGTTTTAAATAAAAAAATAAACAATGTCAATACCATATGCATTGTATATTTGCATAATTTTGAACTGAATATAAAAATGGTTTCAATAAGTTTCATAATATAATTTTGTTTTCACATAACTAATATAAAAAAAAGCATATTTAACAGTTTATTTTATATTTACAAGACCTTGCTTATGCTTTTATCTGAGAGTTGTATAAGACAAATTGACACAAGTGCCCAAGAAAACACACTGCAAGTGCAACAGATTAAATGGAAATAATTTGTCTGATGTACATAATATAGCTTCTAACTTTCCTAAAAAAGACTAACAATTTCTCAATTCAAACCACTACTTCTTGAGAATAGTGCATGCAACCAAAGAAACTTCACTTATAATATTAGTATTTTATTAAAATCTGGTTATAAAATTATCCTTATCATAAGAAGAGATTTTTGAGACAGATTTTCATGTGTCGCTTGAGTAACCATGACTACAACGAGATAACATGAGTTTAGAGTTGACTGCACCAGGTGTTCGAGGACTTTGCGTAAGAAAGGAAGAATTGAAATTGGACGGTAGGTACTCACTATCACAAGTTTAACTATTCTTATTAGGTAATTAGAGCCCAATCGTGGCGCAGGGGCTCAACATGTGACTAAAACCAACCGATTCGATTTTGATCCCGACTAGAGGAGATGAAATATTTATTTAAATTTATATTTCTTTCTTCTTCGCTCTGGTGTCGGCGGAAAGGGCAGTGTTCAGTTCTGTCACCTCAACACGCAATGCCTCCAGAAACGGCAGAAAATGGCAAACGAAGTTTTTTAATTTTATCAATGAAATAAAAAAGGTTATTGCATTTATAATGATTTTACTTTAACAATTTTTCCACCGGTTAGTACTCCAAATACACTACCTCCTGTAGGTGCGATTAAGGCATTAATACAAGAGCCTAAATTCATCTCTCCGTCTGGTTGCAATTTGTTTTCAGCAATTTTCCATCGCCGTATAAAACCGTCCCAGCCGCCAGTCCAGGCAATATTATCGCTTACTGACACACTAGTTACAATCATATCACTCACCTGTATTAAAAAATACTATTATTTAAATTTACAATATATTATATACTTATAGATAATATAAAAAAAATACTAATAGTAATAATAGGAAAATTGCAATACAAAAACATTAGGCGCAATATTGTTATTAAAATTTCATACGCCAAAATACATTGAGAACTTATATTAAATTAATAAAATACCTTAACTTCGTGTAATTTCTTAAACTTTGTATCCAGCGAAGCCTCATGAAGTTGAATATTATTTCCTCCTCTGCTGGTGACCACTAAATATGATCCGAAAACCCTCAACGGTGCACGACCTTCCATAACATGTTGTGTTATGAAACATTCTTTAGAATGCTCTATAAAATATTTTTTTCATTAATGGAACATGTTATATGTACCAAAATTCAAAAAACATTTAAATGTTTTTCTGCTCTACATACCAGGCTTAACTTCTGTAACGGTTACGTAGAGATCACGAGCAGTAAACATAAACGGGGGATTTATTGCGATATCTTTTACTTCCTCTAAAACATTATATTTGGCTTTTAGTACATTGTCTTTATATACATATATCTGTAATGATAAATTACAGCCATTTTTAATATGAAGTACTTAATTATTTAATTTATTTGTTATAGAATAAGAATATAGCCAAATAATATTTACATTTCCTAATTCATCACCAGCGTATACATATTTATCGCATACTGTTATTGATTCTATGTCGGCCTCGGAGGCAGGTAATTCTGCAATCTTTTCACCATCAGAAGTCCATATTCTGACACCTCCATCGTTAGACGATGAATATACTTTTCCATTACTCGCCGCTAACGCGAACAATTGCACACTATGGGCTTCCCACGACGTTATAGGCTTTAGATTATCATCAAAGCTCTGTTTAAAAAAATCTACATTAAATATTTATTCAACATTTTCTCATCTTTAGTGCATCATATAATAAGTATTATTTTATTTATTCTACTATAATTTTGTAAAAATGTCCATGTATCTATAAAAATAATTTATCTAATATTAATTTACATTGTTTACTAAAATAAAAAAGTTGATAATGTTGGTTTTAACAAACAGTAGATCGTAAAAAGAAAAAAATAGCTTAAAAGAAGTCTTTTACAATTATCCCAGCAATTAAAAACCAATGACTATAGGTACTAATGATGGTATTTAATATTAATATAATATAAATACTATTTAAATATTTTTTTTATATTAATATAATAACTTACGAGAATAGAACCATTTTCAGCGCCAACAAACAATCTATTGCTCCATGAAACTACACAAGGTTCTGTATCAATTTTTGTTTCTGCTTCAATACTTAAACTCATTTTATCTAGTCCTAGCCCTTTATTAAATTTTGCGTGCGTCTCGTTTCATGAAAACATTGTCAGATACTACCTACTTCAATTAGAACCGTCCAAACGTGTGACCAAAATAGCATGAGTGTGGACTAAAATAAATATACGCGTGATATGGAGATATTTTCTAGATGAATCCGAAAATTTGGATTAGGTTTAGGCATTTTTCAAAACAAACAACTTAAAAATTTCCAAAATACTTCATGCCAAAAAGATCGACACCCGACACTATCCCTACATCACTGCAGCCTCAATCTCAATATTTATAATCTATTTCATATATCACATTGCATATCGTTATTTAACTTAGTATATCCTATGATTATTTTCTTTCAGGTATCATAGTAATTTACAATAAAACTGTAATTTAAGTGTACAATAACTCCATATAGCTAATAAGTAAAAGACTGATGAAAGTATGAATGCTAATCAGGGCACAAATCAAGAAAAAACACAAATTTGAAGAAATTCAAATTAAGTACATAGAACATTTTTGTATCTGGCTCTAAGGACCTTGATAACAAGGTCCTATAGAAAATATATGCCCTTAGTTATGGTCAAAATCTTAGTTATGGTATGACAACTATGAACTAACATATCTCAGTCATTAATATTTTGTTATTAGGCACTGTCCATACTATACAAAAGTACCAAATAGTATGGTTACCATTTCATCGTTGACAATTGATCAAATGAAAAATGTTATTTTAAAAGACTTCAAATGATCCTTCCTCTAGCTTAACTAACTTCCTAGCTTAACGTCTCTGCGTCAGTAAAAGAGACCAGTTTTTTTAATGTAATATTATTAGCTCTTTCAAGAATATTATGTTTCAGGGGCACAAGCGTGCGACCATAAACGCGATGGTTGTGGGTTCAATTCCCACTTCAAGGATGACCTATTTTCAAGATCTCGCATTAGCAACAAAACAAAGCACGGCATTGAGTTCCGTCACTCAACACGCAATGACCTGAGAATTGAGCAGAAAGTGGGGAACGGAGTGTCTTAACTAGGTTCACAGGTTTTCTCTGCCTACCGTGCTATGCGCGTGCGTGAAGCTAAGAAAATATAAAGTAACATACACACTATTATCAAGCGTATGACAAACGAAAAATATCCACACTTACCATACTTTAAGCAACCCAATAATCTTTTTTGATGTTTTTAAGAAAACGAAGGTCAACATTTTTAATCACATTATATAAGATCCTTATATTATATAGATAGTCACGCACTTTGCAGCATGGAAATTGGTATAAACAATATTATCTTACCGGAAACAGTCGACATAGCTCGCATTTGGCTCGTCTCCGTGAAAGTGAAAATTCTGAATTGCTGGGACATAATTGCACTGTGAGACACTTCTCATTATGTCTATATTGTAGAATGAGCGTGGACGACTTGCATAATGACGGAAACTTAAACAATTGTAAAGCAATGTAGGTACTTTAGTTCTTGCGTGCCATTTTTTACTTTAGATTTAGTTAAAGCCCTCAGGACATCTTTCGTTATTAATAATTATTATAAAATTCCTTTTTTTTGTTTCACT
Source organism: Heliconius ismenius (assembly GCA_001485965.1). Classification (NCBI taxonomy): domain Eukaryota; kingdom Metazoa; phylum Arthropoda; class Insecta; order Lepidoptera; family Nymphalidae; genus Heliconius; species Heliconius ismenius. The sequence continues at coordinate 10,531 of FAPP01014498.1, read as the reverse complement.
CTGTATCTCGCATAGGTACAGCAGGGTAGGCACGGAGAATCTACTATTAAGACACTCCCCACTTTCCACCAAATTTTTCGGGGCTTTTGCCTTGATACCGGAGCGAAGAAATGAAAATATTAATAAATAATATATTAATTATTTGGTCAAAATATTGTAATAGAGCAATTTAAGGATTCTAACATTATTATAATATGCATATTGTAAATATTTTATATTTCTTATAATGAAGTAAGAATACTTATTACAACTATTACTTAATAGGTTTACTTTTCAGCATAAGTAGGTAGGTACTAATTAGATTGACAAGTTTTCCTTTTTAGCACTACACATGTTATTGCTACTGCAAAACAGTTAACACCTAACGCAATAGGTTCAAAGCTGAAAATTACCTTAAGCTACATTTTAAGGCTATAGATCGACTGAATTGCAAAATGGCATTATGATAAAAAAATGCTAAAAATATACCAACAAAATTCCGAACTATTGTCGATCTTTTTTACTAAGTTTAATAAACAGTATATAATATAATATAAGTCTATAGTTATTTCCTATCTATATTTTTATCTATTTTTAGGGTTCCGTACGTCAATCGAAAAAACAGAACCCTCATAAGATAACTTTGTTTGTCTGTTCGATCAAGCTGAAATAAATATCAAATATCCAGGCCTATAGTTCCTTGAAGCACAGAAAAATTCGCTTCGAAGTTAACTCTGTCAAAAGATACGAGCGTTAATGTATCGTTTATGCGGTATTTTGTATGAAATTCTCCGCGCAGTCAAAACCTTAGGGCACTTCTACTACCCGTGTATCTACTATGATGAAACTTGACAAGAAATATACTTTTTCAGTAGTTTTTTCAGTTAGTTATGTAGATCACATAAAGGGAAAAATATAAGAAATGGAAATTTATAATTATGTGTCACAGATAAAAAATATTACAAACTTATAGTTCCCGTTGACCTACAGTCATGAAATTGATACGGAATCTTCGATAGTCGCCTATCGTCTGCAGGTTTTAGTATTAGATATCAAAGTTTGCTAAATTTGACATTTGAGAATTGCGTTAAACTAGAATTACTGATGAAGAGTTGAAATAATTATTTATAAAAAGAATTAAATGTCGTATAAAACATCAGGTAATATTTTAAGAAAACATTTAATAATACGTATAAAGTATAAAACAGTATTTACAAGCATACATCAATTTGATGCAAGACGAAAATAAAGACGCACTACGCTGGCATGATGCCACCAAGTCCAGTCCACGCTACCAGCCGGCACGGTGGTACGCCGGTTACCAAGTCAACATACAACTGGGTACTATATCACATCACTAATATATCAATCCATGTCCATGTCCGTTCAACACATTTTTGGTAAATTAAGTTCGAAGTGGCAACGGTGGTGTATGTGCCATTTTTTTTTAAGGAGCGCCATATTCGGAAGATGGAGCAGATGCGGGTGGTCCATACTCAGGTGCAGGTGGAGCAGCAGCGGGATAACCCTCTTGTTTCTTAAAAAAAAAAAGAAAATTATTTAAAATATTGCAAATCACATAGTAAAAACGTTATTACATGATGTTTTTAAAAAAAGCCGATAACATTTTTTTATGCTGGCTAAAATATATTAAGTATATTAAATAAATATTAAATTAATTGGAAAAGTATAATAGGTAAGGCAAAAAAAATAAAAGTAAACTAATAAAAAATAATAAATTTGTTTACAAGGCCGCATCGTTGGATACTTATAATTTAATACAAATGATTTTTTTCTGTTGGATTTTCATAGTATTGCAGTATGTATCTTGTGACGATCATCATTTAACTGACACAAGAGCAAAGGCAATAAATATCATTGATATTGAACATATGCCAAAAATTAAAATTTTATAGGTCAAGTGAAAGTATTTTATTGAAAAATAAATAGGAAACTCAATATAATCCAACATAAATAAATTTACTCATTACTTCAAATAGTAATAATTACGTTAGTTACTTACTTGGGTCTTGTATCTGATGAAGTAAACTTCCGGTTTGGACGGTTGAGTCGGCGCTGGGGTCGGGATAACAATTTCGGGTTGCTCCTCGGGTTTCTTCACCAAAACGTAAACAAGAGTCTTCTCTTCGTTTTGAGGTTGTACCGGAATGACCGGTGCAGTTGGAGTTGGTGGGGTTGGTGCCTTGATAAATACTATTTTATAATGTTTCTGTGGTGGAGGCACGTAAATGGGTTTACGGGGAGCTACTATTTCATTATCGGGAGGTGGGACATGCACATATACGTGCTTATGCACTATAGGCTGCTGTGGCGGCCCATATTGAGGTGCTGGTACTCCGTATGAGGTAGACGGCGGTCCATAAGACGAAGGAGGTTCCGCTGCAGTGCAGGCAACCACGACTGCTAACATAAGTGACCTCAATACCTGGAAATAAAGAATAAAAATTGTTTATATATACATATTATATGTTTTAAAAAAATACTTAAAACTATTTTACACAATATTATCATAGGTTTCAAAATATGTAATTAGAAGAGCATTCTATTTATATAGGTATAATCGAACTTAACATATATTTAATATAAATTAATAGCTTTCATCCATTTGTAAGTCACGAATAATAAATCACTATAATCGCAATATCAATAATGATATATAGCACAAAAACCCATCAGGGACGTACCATTTTGTCACACATCCTGGCAACACGATTAGACAGTCTTAGACAGTGTAATGTCCAGTCATCAGTACACCTGTGTTTATATGAGATATGCGCTCAACATCCGGGGAGGGGGCACTTTCGATGGTTCTGAGGCTTTGCGCAATGTGATGGTGCTAGCACGCCGCCCTACCCCCTGGCACGTGAAATACGGCCACATATGTATGTAGGTGATAAAGCGATGCCAAAATAGGCCAAGCAGCCTACTTTTTGATGTATTCAATTCAATATGCATCCAGATTTATAAGTGGTATCTTTTAATATATCTGATATCTACCTATATGTTTTTATATTATTGTATTGAAGATCAGAGTTTCATAAAATCTGTTTGCCAATAATAGATACATATATTAAATGAGAAATCAGATGATTTAAATGATGAAAAAGGAAACTACAATGGGCAGTAGCACAGCGTCTGATATTTGTGGGTTCGATTCTCACTCGGAGGAATGAAGTATAAAAAAATGGAAATTACATTTAATACCTACATATATTTCATATATACATTTTCCTAATAGAACGTAAAATAGGCGTAGAGCGATAGTCTAATATTGTTGCATTTCTCCTAATGATTAATTCCACGCTTCGCCGATCGCAAAAACAAAGTTGAAGATTTTATTTTAAATATGTTTTCGAGGAAGAACAGTCACGATTATGTAAATACGAAGTTTTTCAAAAAAGTGTTTCGTTTCAATTAGTTTACTTTAAAATCGTTAAATCAATAATTTTATAAGACAGTGATAAATAACTAGTTTTTTTATACCTATCCTAATAGGTACCAACTAAGTTAAATTTGCGAACTTTACGAATGTTGATTAGTTATAATCAAAAATTAACCTCACAATTATTGGCAAAGTTATCAGTGTTTATAAATGCATTCACTAAATACTTTTTATCTGCGCTTGAACGATGAACTTGTTTTGCAAAGGTTTTTATTACAGCATTTTTATTTGTAATTAAGAACAGTAGGCAAGATCGTAATCCAAGCTTTAAACGCGTAGGACTTGTCGCACGAGTACTTGATTCTTTTGGTCATTTAACTATTCCGTATGATTGGAGACTTAATTACCATCTATTGGTGTGCACGTTCGGCACATATTACGGCAGCATCACAGCTCCACAGCACGTACTGTCAAGCTCTCCAGAAAAATTCAAGCAATTATGTTTCGGTTACATTGTTATATGTAATCTTATGTTGAAGTAAATAAATAAGGTGTAAATTAGTATTTGATGTAGTTTTTTATATGTTGTATACATATATTTTTAATATCGAGCTGCAATGGATTCGTATAGAATATACAATAGGACTCAGAGGACAATTAGAGTAAGTATATTTTTAAATATAAAGTGTTATTTTATTTATTTTGTTTTAATCTTTATTGCACCATAATTGAATTAATTATAATGTATACATGACTACTTTATCTTTGACAACAAAAAATGAATCGTTGCTGTTTATATTTTCAATAAAAAGTTTAATATTTTAGATATAATATAAAATTTATGGAACTACTGAGAAATATGTAATTTTACTTATATTTTTTAAGTGAAGATAAACAGAAAAGAGAAATACTAGATTTCAAATATACTGATATTTTCGTGTACAAAATGTCATAGGTATAAATTCTAAATTTACGACTAATTTGTTAGAAGTGTATTCAGAATAAGTAATTGCATATTCGGCGGCCACCTCTAAAACTTTCGCAACGCTTATTTGGCAAGGAAGGTATACCTCGATATATTTGTTATTGTAAATAAGATATTTTTTAACGTTTAAAAGAATAATTAGCTATCTTTGTGAAGAATGAAACTAAGTTAACAATATTTTTCTTTTAAGATAATTAATTAGACAAAGCAATTTTTGTGTAGCAATAAGTAGCAGTAACCTGCACGTGGTTACTTACACGATTAGGTAATGCAAGTGTAATCCTTTTTTTTTACTTAATTTAACAATTATACTTTCTTTCGCATAATATAAAATAGACTTAGAATAAATTGATGAAAGAAAATGAAACAGAATTTAAGCATGATAAAAGAGCTCTATATTTGTAATATCACGATCGTCGGGATAAACATATATAAGTCATGTTGAAGTGAAATAATTAGACTGCCCCGATTTTTCCTTTTAATGTATAAAATATAGTTATCTTAATTACATTTATGAAAAGAGCGCAATTATATAAATACAAATATTAATTTCACATTTTGCAAATAGCATATAGGGAAAATATTCACTTTTTAGGGAAAACCTTTAAGACGACCAGCAAAGGACGCCGTTAGGATGTTTTTTATACTTATAAAAATGTGACTCAATGGTCATCTTCATTAATCATACCTATGATCATATTGTCATAAAAAAATGTTATAGATCTTAAATATTCCTATTATTCTTATAAAAAAAATATATACATAATATATAATGAGATGGCTGGGAAAATACATAGTCGTATTAAAGAATTTGTTATGTTATAAACATTTTTAAATCATAAATCAAAATAATTAGGATTATGAATTATAATTATAAGTTTAAATGTTTAAATTCCCAAATATCTAATAAAACAGAGGAGCAACGTAGGTATCATCTAAACAATGCATGTGAATTTAATTATGATTAAAACAAATATTTCGTTTTTTTTTTAATTTAATATTTTGTAGGTAAAATAATTCGAAATTAGCTTTTTTATTTTATTTTTTACTTTTATTCGTTATTTATTAGCTAAGAAGTTTTTGTATTTTAAAAAGAAGAGTTGAATTCCGACACTCGACACGTAATGCCGTCTCTCTTTTCGTTCCCTACTCAGTGAAAAGTGAGGAACGGACGTGTAAGATAATGAAATGTTCCATCAATTTTTTTATGAAAATATTGTAGAATTAGTTATTTTAGATCTAATTTTCTGTGTTAAGAACTGTAGGTAGAGCAAGTCATTGTGATACAGAATAACGTACAATAAACAAGACTATGTATATCATTAGATATTCTTAATTGGCAGGAATGTTGTTTGAGTCAATCGCGTCTCCCATGTTCCGACTTCCATGAGTCGGCTTTAACAGGAATCAAAGGCGGCTAATACCGGAATTGACTGCCTTAATAAAACTATAAAGAGAATAGATCCGGTTTTTACCGCCCTATCTAGTTTAACTATCGACTTACTTCGAACGCAATACGTATTTGTTACGCTCTGCAAGCATTTCAGAGTCGCTGATAGGCGTACTTTGTAAAGATTTAATAAAATATTAATTTAAAATATGTATGCGGAATAAGTCTGCAAGCGCGTGGAGGTTAAAATGTCTCAAAACATCCATCCTTTACACGAAAAATTTGGAATTAATTACATAAGATAAAGATAGAGAGGAAAAAGTGTTAAATATATGCACGGAATTTTTAACTATAAAATATAATATATTTATTTTTACTACCTACTGTAGGTTTTTTCAATTTCGTGTCGTAAAGTAGTACCTAATGACCGAATATTTTCTAATCAATTAAAGTGTAACGTTTAATTTATCCACTCCAATTGTAAAGATAGAAACGGGTCCGTGTTAATTATCCTGCGATCAAGCCGCCTACTCGTCACCAATTATGCTATTAAATGCAATTATTATTTATTTATACATTCTAAGAATAAATGAGCTCTAGAACGTGTGTTGACATAAATAATACTATTTAAATAATTTTAACGTTTTTTTGTGAAATGCATTTTCATTTGAATGAAAATTATATTTAAAAACATTCCTTTCATTGGCCTGGTGAAACAAAATATTGTGATAGTACCTATCCTCACCCGACATGTCATAAGTAAAGTGGGGGGAGGGAAGGCTGGAGTATCTTAAAACTCTACATTAACAAATGATATATGTATGTATGAGTATGTGTCCTAATAGAAAGAAATTTAACTTAATATGAGAAATTTAACTTAATTCATAATTAAACTATTTTCATGCTTGTACCTTAAAATGCACTTAAATTTTTTCAAGAATGTTAAATAATTCTTACTGTATGAACCTCACACAGAGCACTTCTTGTATTTGTAAGGATTATCAAGTATTTGTTTTATTGTGCCTTCAACAAAACCTAGTGATAAGGTCATTAATGATAAACAGCACGTTAGCAATTTAAGTCATATAGAAATATATTACGTACAGCTTTTTAAATAATAATTTATTTTTTTGTTTTAGATATTACTATGGTTTTTGATAATTCCATACGTTAATGTAACAGCCAATAACTCTAACATATCGAGAGAGAAACAAAATGGCACCGAAATTGAATTATTTCATTGGGAAGACTATAGTGTTCTGGCTGCTATGCTTCTAATCTCTTGTGGGATTGGAGTATTCTATGGATATTTTGGTGAAAAACAAACAACTGGTGATGATTTCTTGTTAGGTGGATCATCGATGGGAACATTCCCAATGGCTTTAAGTTTGGCGGCTAGGTTCGTTTTACTTTATATATTTTATTTCATTAATTAGTTTTTTTCATTCAACATATAAATTATTGTTTTAAAAAGTAAATATAATATATAATGTATTTAATAAACATTATACTTCTAGTTTTATAACTGCCATTGAACTTTTGGGGAATCCTGCTGAAATGTACATGGCAGGCGGTCAATTTTGGATGATTTGCTTAGCATTCGTACTAGTTATTCCTGTCGCAAGCCATCTTTATCTTCCCGTTTTCATGAGACTTCGCCTAACATCGTGTTATGAATATCTGGTAAGTTATAATTTCCTGACATAACGTAATGAGACGCATATCTCTTTGTCAAGCTCTAGGCCCTAAATTAATTTATTTTTCAGGAAATTCGATTTTGCAAATCCATGCGCGTATTTGCTAGCGCTCTGTACATGCTACAGATGATACTCTATACGGCCGTTGCAGTGTACGCACCGGCACTCGCGTTATCTGATGGTAAAGAAATTATTATTTCATACATTAAGTTTTATCTATTATATACATTATTTAGATTTTAATTAAAAATATATATGTATTTATATAAAAAAAATACTTTACTTTTAAAATTCTGCATAATCTGGTATTAATGCCTTTCAATATTTCATATTAAAATCGCAATCTCTAATAACTCCATTAAATTAATTGTTGAAATTTAATATCTATAAAAATAAAGATCGTTGAAAGCTTTAAAAACATTAATAATAATAAATATGATGTTACTTAATATTCGTATCCATTTTTAATACGTCTCTAAGAGTTCATAACGTCTTAGCAAGATAATCACCTATTTGTATGCAACACTATATCGTAGGATAAAACATTCACATATTATCTGTGGAGAAACAAGTAAAATTTTATCTGTTATGTAACATATAATAACATATCACGTAATTAGCGAATAAGCGTAGCAATTATATTTGAATTGGTGTGTTTTTAGCAGCTTACTTATATAAGCGGTTTCTAAAAATGTAATTTTGTTAGTTGGCACGTAACTGAGTGTCCTATACTTGTCTAACGTCCTATTAAGTTAAATGGCACCAAATTTACTATCAACACGAGTACCCAAATATTAAATAACTGCATTCATCAAACTTACAAACATCTTTTAAATGTGACCTGTTTAAAACGTTGCCATATGACCTACCGAAAACGGATTTAAAAATATATTCTAATCACGGTTCTTGAAGTATTCACATTGTTTGTAATCGGTTGCTTAATATTCCTTGGGACCAATTCATGGTCGCACTTTCATGTTGTAAACAAATAACTTATGATTTTCTTTAGAGAAGAGTAAATTATTTATAATTGATATAGACAGTGTACATAGGAATATATTTACCTAAAAAAAAAAAGATAGTTTTGAAACAATAAGAATAAAATTTAATTTATTTCTTTAAAACTTTTACATTTAAACACAACGGTTAGAGCTTAAATGTTACGGTCAACAACAAAAAATATTCATATAAAATTTATGTATCATTTTAGTCTTTTTAATATTTGTGTATTTTTATCTGTAACTACTGCGTTGAAATTGTACTTTTAAGTATATCATAAAGCTTGAAATTCAGAGGTTTCGCCCATGGTGCACTACCAATTATCGAATATGCTACCAAACAAATGATGGTTACTACCGTCTAGATTATAATAAGTGATAAAATGGAATCAGAAACAGTTAGACATTTCAACAAATGTCATCAGCGACATTGTGATGAACATATTTATAACACATTAAGTGTTATAAAGTCCGCGTCATCATCAGTGACCGTTGCACAATGGGATGACAATGTGTCGTAAAATTAATTCATAGATAGTATTCTGAATGTAATTCTGGTTTCGTAACAATCTCTATATACGAATGCTATTTATGTCATATTTTTTTCATAATGACTCTTGCTTATCGTTTTCGTTTTGTTTCACTACTTATATATAATATAAGTGGTACTAAGTATTCTTAGAAATTTCACTTCGAATATTAATTAATTTCATACAAAATTCTTTGGGTAGTAAAATTTTATTGTTTAAATAACCTTACATAAAATACTATGGTTCTCCGTATTAAACTGATAAAAGTTTTTCAATATTATTTCTAATCAATATTTTTTATATACAATACTTTATCAGAAAATTATTTATTCTAAAACTTAACTTTCTCATATTATAATTAATAATTAATAATTTTACTTAGCACCACTTCGAAACTATATAGATACTAAAAGCATACAAATGTTATTGGTATTGCATAATAAATATATATACATATTCAAAATAATCCATTGTTCCAAAATAGGTGGATCGTTGCAGTCCGACGTGTCCGTTCAGTATAGCGAAGTTTTGTAAATAATAAATTCAAACGAATATCTATGAAACAACAAGAAATTGTAGAGCGTATATTGCCTTAAATTCTATATTATGTACCCATTCATCGCGCACTTGTATTTTGTTGACTTATCCAGTAAAATTAATTACTTGAAAACAAAATCGTAATAGAAAAATATTTCAATGACGAAAAGGTCCAAATACATTTACAGAAGTTAGCGACAATCGATACTATTCCATATTTACATTTTTAGAAATAACACATTATTTCCAAAAAATACCAAATTAAGTACCTTATGTTATATAATAATCTAATTAAAGGAGTTATTTATTGCTCCTTATTGCAAAGAAATAACTTCCATAAAATTATCACTTAAAAGACGTGATATAAAGATATTACTATGTATTAATTAAATTAATATTAGGTATATTAAAGTAGTAGCACAATTTTGTCAAATCTATATTTAAAATCAAAAGTGGACCGAAATCAAAACTTTTGTTATTGGTAAGCTGTAACATGCCCACGAACTCCTTATGTACGATTCGTCACGTACTATTTTTCATACGCCAATGTTTTTTATACGTAGTTATGACAGAGATTTTAAATGAAAGTGTTAAATTATGACATTAATAAATATTTATATTATTTTTAAATATATTTTCTGTTGTATTACAGTAACAGGGTTAAATACATATTTAGCGGTATCTGTGGTTTACGTCGTGTGCATTTTCTACGCTTCTCAGGTATGAAAATAGGTAAATAAATTAAAATTGAGTATAAAAAGCAAAATTTTCGTTTCTATATGAAATATTTCCGTTGTAGGGTGGCATGAAAGCTGTAATTATGACTGACACATTTCAGTCAGCAGTTCTCTTAGGTTCCTTAGCCGCAGTATTAGCGCTGGGAGCCGCACAAATTACCGGCGGGTTTGATTCAGTTTCGGATTATGCTCGGAGTTCAGATCGACTACACTTTTTTGAGTAAGTATATATTAAGTCGCTTTACATATAAGTTTAAATATAATATATATTTTTT